>JAFLJL010015268.1:5000-12500 GCA_018398815.1 Conus ventricosus | reverse complement strand
GGGTCACCCACGGGTAGCTGGTAAGCATCAGTTTCGTGGTTTGTTTGTTTTGGTTTGTTGTTGTTAGCCGGCTTATTCTTCTCTTTTGCGCAATTTTCTTTTGTTTTCAAAATTGTAAAAGAAATATTGTTTGAGACCTTTTCTCTGGTTAATTCAATCTTTAACCTGGCCATTCTAAATTATATCCAAAATTCTTTCTCCTGTTTATGCATCTGGTGATGGGGTAGTCGGTGGGGATGGGAGAGAACCTGGTGATTCAGGGTTGGAACTTGCTTGGTCTCGCTCGTCCGCCCTGTCACATTCGCGGACTCTTATTCTTCGGCCCGTCTGTTTGTGTGTGCAAGGAGAACGAGTTTTATGTTCGCGAGTGTGCGTACGCATGATTTGTCGTTCGGATGCGTGATTGGAGATTTGTGTATTTTGAAATGTGGCTATTAAAATGTGACAATTATGCCATTGAATTATTATTTGCAAATGTGGTGGCAGTTATTAAGCGATGGTCGCTGTGTTGGTTATTTCCTAAGAAAGGAAAATGTTAAAACGTGAGTGAGAGAAGGGTGAAGATAATTCATATTTGTTTTTTTAGCCTTTTGATTTTAATGCAGTCTTTTACCTGCTTCGTGTGAGAAGACTCTAACGAATATCCCGACTTGATTGGTTTACTGTGTTATGCTCAGGTCTGTGTTGAGCTGGGGTTGTTGGTGCGTTTGGTAGACTTCCCTCGCCCATCATGCGAGTGGCTGTTAAGTTTTTAGCAGCATGGGTCAGACTGTACTGACGGCGGGGTTCCAGTCCCCTTCTTTCTTCCTTCTTCCTTCCCTCCCTTTCTTCTCTCCTCCCAGCTACGTTTTCCCCCCCTCCCGGGGGCTTCACCCGGAGTCTGGACTGGATGGTGCCACGTGCTGGTTGAGGCCACGCTCTGGCTGGGACCGCGGACTGGATGGTGCACGTGCTGGTTGAGGCCACGCTCTGGCTGGGACCGCGGACTGGATGGTGCCACGTGCTGGTTGAGGCCACGCTCTGGCTGGGACCGCGGACTGGATGGTGCCACGCGCTGGTTGAGGCCACGCTCTGGTCGGGACCGCGGACTGGTAGAAAGCCCGCCGGCTTGACTGGCCGGCCCTGATCCCCGTCCAGGACCCAGTAACAACACCACGTTTCCCCCCCCCCCCCCCCTCCGGGACGCGCTCTTCACTGCCTGCTTGCGTGTGGGAGGGTGTCGGCTTTGAGCGACCCCCTTCAAGAATCAACCGGTTCGGAGCACCTAGTGCGACAGGGTGCTCCCAGTAGACTTGACGGAGGCAGGGGTGTGGAGGCACCCCAGGGTGTGGGAAGGGATGGATGCTGGAAATGTTTCTTTATAATTGTGTATATGTTATACGTGTTGAGATTGTTGTGGTTGTGATTGTGTACGGGCGTATGGTGAAATGCTTGATTGTGATTGTGCAATGTTATGTGTGTTGGAATGTTTGATTGTGATAGTGCATGGTGCGTGTGTTGAAATATTTATTTGCGATTGTGTGTGTTGTGAATTAAATGGGGTGTTGTTTTCGTAATCTTTATTGTGTGGTCTCTTGCGGGGGTGTGAGGTCAGTCACTCCTTCACTCCCATAGACGATCCTGTCAGGCAGACCTCCAGGGGTCGGTCGTGACAATTGTGGGGGCTCGTCCGGGATGTGAAGGGCTCTGACTGTCTCTCTCGTTTCGCGGAGTACCTGTTTTGGTTTGTCTGTTTTGTATATGTTTGGTCAGTTTGTTGTGTTTGTTTGTGGGTGGTTGGCTGGGTGACTCTAGCGTGAAGGGAGTCTTTTGGTGGCCTGAAGGAACATCCGGCGTGACTGGGGAGTCGAGTGAGACCGAGGGGAGTCGACCGCGTCCAGACCTCCTTCCGCCGGGTACCTCACGCAGGTACGGCCGTAAGTCTTGCCTTTCTGTTGCCGCTCTGTCTTCCATTCCTGTTTTGTATTTAGTCAGTTTTTGTTTTTTTTCTCTACGGGTCATTGAGTACAGGGGGTTGTATCGGACGTTAGTGTCATTTTTTTTTTTTTTTTTTCTCTCGGATTCCGTCTGCCTGTTTGTTTTTCCGGCCAGCCCACCGCACTGTTGCTCGTGCTGTGGAGCGCGGTGTTGCCAGAGTGGGGGCAGCCGGACATAGTGGTTTTTTTTTTTTTTTTTTCGGTGAGCCCCACCGCACTGTTGCTCGTGCTGTGGAGCGCGGTGTTGCCAGAGTGGGAGCTGCCGGAACTTGTCCGCACACACGCACACACACACATACACAATAACACACCCCTAAAATATTTGTTTTTCAAGTGGAATTGTCTTTCCCCTGTATTTGATAACTGTAGGATATAGTTGTCATGGCAACGTCCGGTGCTGGTGGTAGGGCCTACTCGGGCGTCGAAGAAGAAGGGTCTTCTAAATGTAGTCCCCACTATTAGTACCAGCACTTCGACTACAGTGACTTCCACTTATTCCAGTGCTGTAGCCGATAGTCCAGCGGTACTTTCACTTCTTCTTCGCTAGGGGATTTTCCTGCTAAGACCCCGACTGGCACTTCCGCTCGGAAGCGTTCAGAGTATAGCGAAGCAACTGTGGGCTTCTGTTGAGTCGCAGAAACCAAAGCCCCCTCTTCTCCATGCTTCCCCTCGTAAGGAGTATGCCCGGAAGACTTTCCTTATGGGAAAGTCGAGACCCATGGGACGGGTCAGACGGGTCATCCTCCAGTGTCGGGAGTGGTGAACCCTTTCCCCAGGACATCACCTCTGTCCTGATGTTCCTAGAGCAGCAGCGTAGGGAAGAGGCTGCTCAGCGTAGGGAAGAGCGCAGAGAGGAGACTGCCCGACAGGAGGCCCTTCGTAAGGAAGAAGCTGCCGACAGGAGGCCCTTCGTAAGGAAGAAGCTGCCGACAGGAGGCCCTTCGTAAGGAAGAAGCTGCCAGACAGGAGGCCCAGCGTAGGGAAGAGGCTGCTCTGCGCAGAGAGGGAGGCTGACAGACAGGAGATTCTGCATAGGGAAGAGGCTATGCTGCGCAGAGAAGAGGCTGCCAGGCAGGAAGCCTCCGTGGGGAAGAACTAGACAGGATGGGGGCTCTGCGTAGGGAGGAGATGGAACAACTTCTTTCGCGGACCCCCGCATCTGTAAATCAGGGGGTTGATCGACAGGCAGGTGATAGAGTTAGAGGCCCAAAGTTAAAGCTTCCAGAGTTCAGACCTAGTGAGGACATTGATATGTTCCTAGAGCATTTTGACAAGGTTGTTTAGTTCATACCAATGTCTGAGGAACAAAAGGCTATGCCCCTTTTTTTCTGGATTATCTGGTGCTGCAAGGGAGTGTGTGCTCACTCTAAATGAAGGTGCGTCTTATGCAGACATGCAGTTGGCTCTGCGTAAGCGTTTCCACCTTACCCCAGAGACGTACAGGAGGAAGTTCAGGTCCATAAAGAAAAATTAACGACGAGACCTTCGTGCAGTTTGGTGATAGGCTGCGCAAAACGCTAGGGTACTGGCGTCAGTTGGCTAGTTGGAGCTGGAAGATCTGATCCTCATTGAACAGCTCACCAACACTGTGTCCCCAGAGTTGAGGATCCGGATAGGCGAGACAGCACCTCAGGATTTCGCGGCTGCGATTCTTTACCGCTGAGGTGTTTGCTGAAGCTCGCAGGGCTTATGGGCATCGCCCAGATACGGAGGGGAAAGCCCTCCACAGGATTTAGTGGCAATAAGGCGCCGACAACTGCTAGCGGGGTGTGAACAAGGCAGGCAGTTCATCGGGGATTTCAGCGCCCCGACTGTGTTTTCTTTGTGGTCGTCCTGGCCATTAGGAAAGATTGTCCTAAAGCCACTGGTAGTCGTGGGGCTGGTCCTTTCCCACGTCCTCGTGCCTCGGCTAATGTGGGTTCCATCCCAGCTTCTGGTGATTCAGAGTGCCCAGTGTTTCTCTCTGTTGTTGGTTCCTCCTTGGTCGACACCATCAGGGATTCGGGAGCATCAACGATCTTTGTGGATAAGATTTGGTTTCCACTGAGGCCCGGCGGGGCGCCAGTTACGATGTGTGCGGGTTGGAGGCTGGTTTTACCTCCACCGTCCTTCAGTACTCGTTTCTATCTCCACCCCCTACTTCTGTGGCGAAGTATGGGCCATCGCGGTGGAGCGACCTCTGTATTCCCTTATCATAGGGAATACTATCACCTTCGCAGACGGACGCAGTCAGTCCGTGTCTACGGATTTGCCCGTACAGGCGTGTGTGGGAGTCACCACACGCGCCCAAAGCTAAGAAGCAGGAACAGGAATGCGTCCGTTCTTCAGCCGATCTCTGACGAGGTTCTGGCAAGGGCCGATCCTGCTAGCATTATCCGTCTTCAGGCCAGGGACTTGGATGTCCAACGCCTACGACAACTTGTGGATCGTCCCACTCAGTCGGCCCGACACGCCAAGGTGGCTTTAAGCTCCACAAGGGGATCCTCTTTTAGGGTTTTCACTCAAGCAGATCGTGTGGCCAAGCAGCTTGTCGTTCCCAAAGCTTGAGAGAATCTGTTCTCCGGCAGGCCCATGATTCACCTATGGCAGGTCATATGGGCTCAAAGCGGACTCTCGAGCGGGTAAGACAAGACTTCTTTTGGCCAGGGATGAGCTCACAGGTTAGGCAGTACTGCCGCAGTTGCGATGTCTGCCAGCGGACAACGCCTAAGGGTCGCTTGAAGCGTGTTCCCCTAGGGTCAGTGCCACTGGTTGGGGAGGCATTCAGCAAGGTTGGGGTTGACCCGGTGGGACCCATTAATCCCCCATCGATCGCGGTCACCGCTACACTTCGGTAGTGGTAGAATCTGCGAGTCGATACCCAGAGGCTGTCCCGCTTAGGACTATCGATGCCCCTACTGTTGCTGAATCTCTCAGGCAGATTTGGACGCGCACTGGCGTGCCCAAGAAGAAGTACGGCCGGAAGTTTGTACTGGAGAGCGATCATCATCCTCTCCAGTGCCTGGACCGGATCCGGCCAGTCAGTCGTCGACTCATGAGTTAGGCAGTGGAACTGCAGAGTCATGCGTTCACTTTCCGTCATATCAAGGGTTCCTGTAATACGGATGACTGACTATCTTAGCCGAGCTCGTAGTCAGCACATTGGAAAATCGGTCAGAGGGACACTTCCCCTCAACCAGGGTTATATCCCCTTTTGGTCTCTGTATCAGGTGTGACAGTTTTCACTTCAGTGATGTTAACGGTTAGTGAATCACCAATGGTTCGGATTGTTACTTTCATGGTTGGAAGGTTTGCTTAGTTGTTTGATAAATGTAGTATTATGTATTTCCCTGTATGATTCTATCGTGAATGTTTGTATTGGATTCCTCGTACTCTGTCGAGCACAGAGAGTTGGGTTCGGTCCCATGTTGTGAATTTGCACATGCGTCAAGGTTCAAAGGAGCACTGTATCTCAGAGAAACAGATGCTTTTAGAAGGGGGGTTTGTCACGAGTTGTCACGAGGCCTACGACGTTTGACCCATCTAGGGTGGCGGAATTACTCATTTATTTATTGTCGTTGCTGTTGTCGTGTATCCGTCCCTTAATGTGGTTGTGGTGCGGTTGCACCTTGGTGTAGTTCAGCTCAACTTCGATTTGCTTTCTCTCTCTCTCTCTCTCTCTAATTCCACTGCCGTGCTATTCATCCTGCAGGGTCATGGTGGCTGGTACCTTTCTCTCGAACTTGCTGTCTATCGGCCCCTCGCTGTCTTTTTACCTGTCGCACGTGCTTCATTTCTTTTAGTTTGAAGTATGCTCACTCTGTGACGCAGCGTGGCATGTTGGCCGCCATCGCTGAGGGAGGTTAGCTCTTCACTCGAGCGGAAGATGTCTCTGGGGAGCGCCTGCTCGGTCTTGGTTCTTCACCGTATCATCGAGGGTACAGTCGGTATCTTCAATTCCTACAGTCGGCCTGTAGGAGAGGGACATTTACTTCTTTCTCCGCATCTGCGCTTCTGTCCTCTCGACTGGACAGAGGGCAGAGAGAGTCGTTTGACCCGCCTCTTCTGGGTCACCCACGGGTAGCTGGTAAGCATCAGTTTCGTGGTTTGTTTGTTTTGGTTTGTTGTTGTTAGCCGGCTTATTCTTCTCTTTTGCGCAATTTTCTTTTGTTTTTAAAATTGTAAAAGAAATATTGTTTGAGACCTTTTCTCTGGTTAATTCAATCTTTAACCTGGCCATTCTAAATTATATCCAAAATTCTTTCTCCTGTTTATGCATCTGGTGATGCGGTAGCGGTGGGGATGGGAGAGAACCTGGTGATTCAGGGTTGGAACTTGCTTGGTCTCGCTCGTCCGCCCCTGTCACATTCGCCGGACTCTTATTCTTCGGCCACCCTCTGTTTGTGTGTGCAAGGAGAACGAGTTTTATGTTCGCGAGTGTGCGTACGCATGATTTGTCGTTCGGATTTCGTGGTTGGAGATTTGTGTTATTTTGAAATGTGGCTATAAAATGTGACAATTATGCCATTGAATTATTATTTGCAAATGTTGGTGGCAGTTATTAAGCGATGGTCGCTGTGTTGGTTTATTTCCTAAGAAAGGAAAATGTTTTAAACGTGAGTGAGAGAAGGGTGAAGATAATTCATATTTGTTTTATAGCCTGTTGATTTAATGCAGTCTTTTACCTGCTTCGTGTGAGAAGACTCTAACGAATATCCCGACTTGATTGGTTTACTGTGTTATGCTCAGGTCTGTGTTGAGCTGGGGTTGTTGGTGCGTTTGGTAGACTTCCCTCGCCCATCATTGCGAGTGGCTGTTAAGATTTAGCAGCATGGGTCAGACTGTACTGACGGCGGGGTTCCAGTACCCTTCTTTCTTCCTTCTTCCTTCCCTCCCTTTCTTCTCTCCTCCCAGCTACGTTTCCCCCCCCTCCGGGGGCTTCACCGGAGTCTGGACTGGATGGTGCCCCGTGCTGGTTGAGGCCACGCTCTGGCTGGGACCGCGGACTGGATGGTGCCACGTGCTGGTTGAGGCCACGCTCTGGCTGGGGACCGCGGACTGGATGGTGCCACGTGCTGGTTGAGGCCACGCTCTGGCTGGGACCGCGGACTGGATGGTGCCCCGCGCTGGTTGAGGCCACGCTCTGGTCGGGACCGCGGATGGTAGAAAAGCCGCCGGCTTGACTGGCCGGCCCTGATCCCCGTCCAGGACCTCCAGTAACAAAAACCACGTTTCCCCCCCCCCCCTCCGGGACGCGCTCTACACTGCCTGCTTGCGTGTCGAGGGTGTCGGCTTTGAGCGACTCCCTTCAAGAATCAACCCGGTTCGGAGCACCCAGTGCGACAGGGTGCTCCCAGTAGACTTGACGGAGGCAGGGGTGTGGAGGCACTCCAGGGTGTGGGAAGGGGTGGATGCTGGAAATGTTTCTTTATAATTGTGTATATGTTATACGTGATGAGATGTTGTGGTTGTGATTGTGTACGGCGTATGGTGAAATGCTTGATTGTGATTGTGCATGTTATGTGTGTTGGAATGTTTGATTGTG
>JAFLJL010015267.1:17500-29788 GCA_018398815.1 Conus ventricosus | reverse complement strand
TTCACAGTTCTGGTGTCGTGTGTAATGTGGGAAAACTGTCGACTGTCACAGTTCTGGTGTCGGGTGTAATGTGGGAAAACTGTCAACTGTCACAGTTTCTGGTGTCGGGTGTAATGTGGGAAAACTGTCGGTTGTCACAGTTCTGGTGTCGGGTGTAATGTGGGAAAACTGTCAACTGTTTACAGTTCTGGCGTCGGGTGTAATGTGGGAAAACTGTCAACTTTCACAGTTCTGGTGTCGTGTGTAATGTGGGAAAACTGTCAACTTTCACAGTTCTGGTGTCTAGTGTAATGTGGGAAAACTGTCGACTGTCACAGTTCTGGTGTCGGGTGTTAATGTGGGAAAACTGTCGGTTGTCACAGTTCTGGTGTCGGATGTAATGTGGGAAAACTGTCAACTGTCACAGTTCTGGTGTCGGGTGTAATGTGGGAAAACTGTCCACTATCACAGTTCTGGTGTCGGGTGTATATGTGGGAAAACTGTCCACTATCACAGTTCTGGTGTCGGGTGTAATGTGGGGAAAACTATCAACTGTCACAGTTCTGGTGTCGGGTGTAATGTGGGAAAACTGTCAACTGTCACAGTTCTGGTTGCTTGTGTAATGTGGGAAAACTGTCAACTGTCACAGTTCTGGTGTCGTGTGTAATGTGGGAAAACTGTCCACTTTCACAGTTCTGGTGTCTTGTGTAATGTGGGAAAACTGTCGACTGTCACAGTTCTGGTGTCGGGTGTAATGTGGGAAACTGTCAACTGTCACAATTCTGGTGTCGGGTGTAATGTGGGGAAACTGTCAACTGTCACAGTTCTGGTGTCGGATGTAATGTGGGAAAAACTGTCAACTTTCACAGTTCTGGTGTCGTGTGTAATGTGGGAAAACTGTCAACTGTCACAGTTCTGGTGTCGGGTGTAATGTGGGAAAACTGTCAACTTTCACAGTTTTGGTGTCTTGTGTAATGTGGAAAACTGTCGACTGTCACAGTTCTAGTGTCGGGTGTAATGTGGGAAAACTGTCAACTGTCACAGTTCTGGTGTCGGGTGTAATGTGGGAAAAACTGTCAACTGTCACAGTTCTGGTGTCGTATGTAATGTGGGAAAACTGTCAACTGTCACAGCTCTGGCGTCGGGTGTAATGTGGGAAAACTGTCAACTTTCACAGTTCTGGTGTCGTGTGTAATGTGGAAAACTGTCAACTGTCACAGTTCTGGTGTCGGTGTAATGTGTGAAAACTGTCAACTGTCACAGTTCTGGTGTGGGGTGTAATGTGGGAAAAAACTGTCAACTGTCACAGTTCTGGTGTCGGGTGAATGTGGGAAAACTGTCAACTTTCCAGTTCTGGCGTCGGGTGTAATGTGGGAAAACTGTCAACTGTCACAGTTCTTGTGTCGTGTATAATGTGGGAAAAACTGTCGACTGTCACAGTTTGGTGTCTTGTGTAATGTGGGAAAACTGTCAACTGTCACAGTTCTGGTGTCGGGTGTAATGTGGGAAAACTGTCATCTGTCACGTTCTGGTGTCGGGTGTAATGTGGGAAAACTGTCCACTATCACAGTTCTGGTGTCGGGTGTAATGTGGGAAAACTGTCAACTGTTACAGTTTCTGGTGTCGGGTTGTAATGTGGGAAAACTGTCAACTGTCACAGTTCTGGCGTCGGGTGTAATGTGGGAAAACTGTCAAACTTTCACAGTTCTGGTGTCTTGGGGTAATGTGGGAAAACTGTCGACTGTCACAGTTCTGGTGTCGGGTGTAATGTGGGAAAACTGTCAACTGTCACAGTTCTGGTGTCGGGTGTTAATGTGGGAAAACTGTCAACTTTCACAGTTCTGGTGTCGGATGTAATGTTGGAAAACTGTCAACTGTCACAGTTCTGGTGTCGGGTGTAATTGGGAAAAACTGTCAACTTTCACAGTTCTGGTGTCTTGTGTAATGTGGGAAAACTGTCGACTGTCACAGTTCTGGTGTCGGGTTGAATGTGGGAAAACTGTCAACTGTCACAGTTCTGGTGTCCGGGTGTAATGTGGGAAAACTGTCGGTTGTCACAGTTCTGGTGTCGGGTTGTAATGTGGGAAAACTGTCCACTATCACAGTTTCTGGTGTCGGGTGTAATGTGGGAAAACTGTCCACTATCACAGTTCTGGGTCGGTGAAATGTGGGGTGTGTAATGTGGGAAAACTGTCGACTGTCACAGTTTGGTGTCGGGTGTAATGTGGGAAAACTGTCAACTGTCACAGTTCTGGTGTCGGGTGTAATGTGGAAAACTGTCGGTTGTCACAGTTTCTGGTGTCGGATGTAATGTGGGAAAAACTGTCAACTGTCACAGTTCTGGTGTCGGGTGTAATGTGGGAAAACTGTCGTTGTCACAGTTCTGGTGTCGGGTGTAATGTGGGAAAAACTGTCCACTATCACAGTTCTGGTGTCGAGTGTAATGTGGGAAAACTGTCATCTGTCACAGTTCTGGTGTCGGGTGTTAATGTGGGAAAACTGTCATCTGTCCACGTTCTGGTGTCGGGTGTAATGTGGGAAAACTGTCGACTGTCACAGTTCTGGTGTCGGGTGTAATGGGGGAAACTGTCAACTGTCACACTTCTGGTGTCGGGTGTAATGTGGGAAAACTGTCAACTGTCACAGTCTGGTGTCGGGTGTAATGAGGGAAAACTGTCGGTTGTCACAGTTCTGGTGTTGGTGTAATGTGGGAAAACTGTCAACTGTCACAGTTTTGGTGTCGGGTGTAATGTGGGGGAAAACTGTCAACTGTCACAGTTCTGGTGTCGGGTGTAATGTGGGAAAACTGTCACAGTTCTGGTGTCGGTGTAATGTGGGAAAACTGTCGACTGTCACAGTTTTGGCGTCGGGTGTAATGTGGGAAAACTGTCAACTGTCACAGTTCTGGTGTCCGGTGTAATGTGGGAAAACTGTCACAGTTCTGGTGTCGGGTGTAATGTGGGGAAAACTGTCAACTGTCACAGTTCGGTGTCGGGTGTAATGTGGGAAAACTGTCGGCTGTCACAGTTCTGGTGTCGGGTTGTAATGTGGGAAAACTGTCCACTGTTCAGTCTGGTGTCGGGTGTAATGTGGGAAAACTGTCAACTGTCACAGTTCTGGTGTCGGATGTAATGTGGGAAAACTGTCAACTGTCACAGTTCTGGTGTCGGGTGTAATGTGGGAAAACTGTCCACTATCACAGTTCTGGTGTCGGGTGTAATGTTGGAAAACTGTCCACTACACAGTTCTGGTGTCGGGTGTAATGTGGAAAACTGTTGACTGTCACAGTTCTGGTGTCGGGTGTATGTGGGAAAACTGTCAACTGTCACAGTTCTGTGTCGGGTGTAATGTGGGGGAAAACTTTTGACCTTTTCACGAGCTTGAGCTCGCGCGCGTTGGAGTTACTTCACGACAGCTTATTCCACCCCGGGTAGGTGACATCCTTTCTGCATGAAATGGAACTCGGCATCGATCAGGGGCAGAGAAGCCTTTTCGGATGGTCATTTGAAACAAACTGCTTTTTTTTTCTGTCAGCCATGCGCCATTTCTTGTCATCATTCGAGGCTAACGCTGAAAAGTCACCTTGGCCGTAAGCTACTGTAAAAAGTTCATCTTGCCGTGAACATCTGTTCCTTTGCCATGGCTACTGTAAATAGTTCATCTTGCCGTGAACGTCTGTTCCTTGCCATGGCTACTGTAAAATAGTTCATCTTGCCGTGAACGTCTGTTCCTTTGCCATGGCTACTGTAAATAGTTCATCTTACCGTGAACATCGATTCATTTTCCTTATCGGGCGCACTGTGTGTGTGTGTGTGTGTGTGTGTGTGTGTGTGTGTGTGTGTGTGTGTGTGTGTGTGTGTGTGTGTGTGTGTGGCGCGCGCGCGCGCGCGGCGCGCGCGCGCGCGCGCGGCGTGCGTGAATGGATTGTGGCAAAAGGCACCCTTCAGGTTTTCAAATCGAGGGTGCCATACAGGTAAGGAAGGACATGCCAGACTGGTTTACTCGGAGCAGGCAGTTAGGGTTCTCCCCCCCCCCCCCCCCCCCACCTCTCACAGTGTCTCTCCCTATTTCTCTCTCCCTCTCTCTCTCTCTCTCTCTCATCTCTCTCTCTCTCTCTCTCTCTCTCTCGGTTTTGTATGAAGAACAAGAACAAGAACATATTTATTGCCATATGAAAACCAGAAGTTTTGTGGGGCACAGATGATCAAGTTAAGACATGCAATTAAACTAAACTAATCCCAACGTCGTCACATCTTGCAACATAACATTAGTAGCAGAAAGAAAAAGCATAGTGTGTATCAAAGTCGGATTAAATTTTCTGTCTCCGAAAGAAAAACACAACAGGATATACTGGGCAAGTACAGGTTGGAAGCAGTCCAATAACATGAGCTCCGAGGGTTTTTGTCATGTTAGTCTGTGGTGGAGAATCTGTTTTTGTGATCCTTGTCATCAGGTCATAATGTTGTTGGTCAAATAATTTGCAATCATCGAGAAAATGTAGTTCGTCCTCAACAACGTGGCATGTCGTGCATAATCTGTCTTCTCTGTCAGTGTTGGTATAACGGCCCCTCTCAATTTGGAGTTCATGGGCGCTTATTCGTAATCTTAATCGTGTGTGTGTGTGTGTGTGTGTGTGTGTGTGTGTGTGTGTGTGTGTGTGTGTGTGTGTGTGTGTGTTGTGTGCGCGCGCGCGCTCTCGGTTCTCTATCAGGGCGTACCGGGATGAAGTCGTTCTTCCGAGTGAAAATTGAAAAGAAGATGATAGCAGCCTGCTGATAAACGTCACTCCCAGTAAGCGGGGCGTTTTCAGTGTTCACTGGTGTTGGGTCTTTTTCGTTCCTTTTCTTCTTGGCTTTCAACCCTACGCTGCCCATAAAGCGCTGCGGTAATCAACATGTTGACTGTGACCGTCCAATGGATGAAGAAAATGAAGAGGAAAATCATTTTTTTTCAATGTGCGTGCGTTTTGGTATGTATAACGGTCAAACGTTTCAGATATTTGTAGGTGCTCAGAGTTCATTCGAGATAGAGTGCTCAACCCCAGTTTTTGTTAAAGTAACGTTTGTAACTGAAAGATTCATAATCAGTTTAAATAGGAGCTGGAACCGTTGGAGTCAACTTAGTTTTTGTGAGTGGTATAGAATGCTGGCACGACAGGATTCTCCAGATCTGGTGATACCCAAAGATTCTCATCTTCTCGCAAGAAATACAGAAGTGTAGAAACATTCTGTCTCTTGGTTATGAAATGGTGTCCACCTCATTTACAAGAGGCACAGAGGTGTAGACTCGACTTTCTCTCCTGCGCTTACAGCAGAGTCCATGAAAACCCTGTTCAGAGATGTCCCACCTGACGTGATCTTTGAGCTTTTGAGAGAGATTAACATTTTTCATCTGATTTAAGATTTTACGGAAGAAAGATTTTTAACGAAGTTTCTGGTGCGTTTCTAGAAGATGTGATTTAAAGAGATGTGTGAAAGTTTTTTTTTTAGTTTTTTTTTTAGATGACTTGTGAGTTGATTTTAATGTGGTGACAGCCCTGATATGGCCCTTTGCGGTCGGCTGGGCTATAAGCAACATTACCTTACCTTACCTCTCTCCTGCGCAACACTAATGAAGAAAATAAATTCTTACCTACTGACGTCCCAACGCTCCTCATTCCCCTTCCATTCTTTTCCAGTCTACTTTTCCACCTCACTCCAACAGCCCCCCCCCCCCCCCCCCCCCCCCCCGTCCCGCCCTTACCCCCTGTCCCCAATAGAATCTTGCTGCCCCCCCCCCCCCCCCCCGATTCCCTCCCATACCATGTACCACACACCAGTCTGACCTGACCAGCGTCTGCTTTTTTTCCCCCCGTAGATTTTCATTTATTTGGGAGAAAAAATAAGATGTTCACAACACCCGTCACTATTCCTAGAACCATGTCCTCTCTGTTTCTCTGTGTCTGTCTGTCTTGTCTTGTCTGTCTGTCTGTCTGTCTGTCTGTCTGTGTGTCTGTCTGTCTCTCTCTCCCCCTTGCCTTACTCCCTCTCTCCCCCCCTCTTTCTCCCTTCTCTCTGCCCATCCTCGCAGCTTCCTGGTGAACATATCCCTATCTCGCTGTGTTGATACCATTGCCTTCAAAGTCACTGAGATGGCATCTACCGCTGATGGCTAGTTCCGACAGTACCCAGATAGCCGCTATCAGAACTCTGTAACCTTGACCCTCGGGACAGCTTTCCGATTTCCTGTCTGATGCTTTGGCTTTTCCTTCTTCTTCTTCTTCTTCTTCTTCTCCTTCTTCTCCTTCTTCTCCTTCTGCTTTTTCGTCTTCTTCTCCATCTGCTCCTTCTTCTTCTTCTTCTTCTTCTTCTTCTCCTTCTCCTTCTCCTTCTGCTTTTTCGTCTTCTTCTTCTTCTTCTTCTTCTTCTTCTTCTACTCCTTCGTCGTCGTCGTCGTCGTTTTCTTCTTCTTGGTCGTCGTCGTCGTCGTCATCCTTCTTCTTCTTCCTCCTCCTCCTCCTTCTTCTTCTTCTTCTTTTCTTCTTCTTCGTCTTCGTCTTCGTCTTCCTCTCCTTCTGCTCCTTCTTCTTCCTCCCCCTCTTCTTCTTCTCTTCTTCTTCTTCTTCTTCTTCTTCTTCTTCTCTTCTTCTTCTTCTTCTCTTTTCTTCTTCTTCTTCTTCTACTCCTTCGTCGTCGTCATCGTCGTCGTAGTCGTCGTCGTCGTTTTTTTCTTCTTGGTCGTCGTCGTCGTCGTCATCCTTCTTCTTCTTCCTCCTCCTTCTTGTTCTTCTTCTTTTTCTTCTTTTTCTTCTTCTTCTTCTTCTTCTTCTTCTTCGGATAACAACTCTTTCATATCCGTCCAAACCTAAAGGAGTTCCTCTCATCTTCGTCTGATGGTCGTAAAGAAGAGACAGCTGCTTGTTCTGTGCCGGCTGCACACCGGCCATTCGTATTTTACCCATTCCTACCTTTTAAAGAGTGAAGAAGCTCCGTGGTGCATTCCATGTCATGTGCCACTCACAATGAAACATGTTCTTTTAAAGTGTTTGGACTTGCACGATGTGAGACACAAACATTTTACAGCAGAATCCATGAAAACCTTGTTCAGAGATGTTCCGCCTGACGCGATCTTTGAGTTCTTGAAAGAGATTAACATTTTTCATCGGATCTGAGATTTTACAGTGGAAAGATTTTTAACAAACTTTCGGATGGGTTTTTCGATGTATTTTAAAGAATTGTGTGAATGAATGACTTGTGGGTTGATTGTAACGTGGTGACAGCCCTGATGTGGCCCTTTGCGGTCGGCTGGGCTATAAGCAACATTATCTTTTCTTTCTTCTTCTTCTCTTCCTCCTCCTCCTCCTTCTTTTCTGTTCCTTCTTTTATTCCTTCTTCTCCTTCTCCTTTTCTTCTTCTTCCCGTTCTTGATCTTCTTCTTCTGAAAAACAAACCAGTCCCAAAGAAAGAAAATCTGCATCTTCTAACATTAATATTCTGGAATGGAATTGTTAAAAAAAAAAGAACAAATCCAAGATGTAAGAAAATTGTCTGTTCCTTGTATGTCTTTTCTCTGTTCATGAGTGCTGTTGTACGTAGCATCTCTAAAGAAAATGGTGATAAAAATTCGTCTAGTATTAGCCCCCAAATATCAAAGCGTTCTTGGCTATTTATTATCTTTATTGCAGACACTTGCTTATCTTGTCAATCTTTGACCAAAGATCATTTCTCAGAGCGTTTAGATACGTAAAAGTAATCCCACTGCATAAAAATGAGATGTGAACGATCTGAATCATTACGGACTAATCTTATTATAATGAGATGTAAACGATCTGAATCATTACGGACTAATCTTATTATAACCATGTATTTGTAAATCACTTGAATACCATGTGCATAATCATTTTTCATTTTTCGTTGGGGGGAAAAAAGAACTGTTATACATTTACCACTCAGTATTTAGAAAACAGCCTTCATGCAATACAGACTGTTGTAGAATACCGATTCATGGCTACAAATGACAGGAAAGCAAGTGGTGCAATTTTCATAGATCTATCTAAAACTTTTAATCTAATTTATGTTTGAATACTGCTACAAAAGCTAAAGCATTGTGGATTAACACAAAACACACACACACACACACACACACACACACACACACACACACAACACACACACACACACACACACAGAGTGCGCGCGCGCGCGCACACACACAAAACACACCACACACACACACACACACACACACACACACACACACACACACACACACACACACACGCTTGCTTGCTTGCTTGCTTGCCTGCTTGCGTGCTTGCTTGCTTGCTTAAAATGAAGCTTTGTAGTTCGTTGCAATCAGGGGAGTGAGAAGCTGTTGTCTGAAAAAAGCCGAATTGTACGTGCATGAATGCCAGATTGCAGACCTGATCGAACGCTTCACTTACACAACTGAACTCATGGGAGTATGAAATGTTGGAAGGAGGTGGGTATGGATGATGATAAGGTTGACAGGAAAAGGTGAGGGGAAGGTTGCGGGGGGGGGGGGGGGGGGGGGGGAATTTCTCACGAATGCATTTGCACAGAGGCATGGGGAAACGTATGTTTATTGTCTTGGGGGGGGGGGGGGGGGGGTATGAAGGTGGAAAAGAATCATCTTGCAAACTGAGTGTATCGAAACAAACATGGAACGTCTTTGCAATCCTTCCTTCATCTCCTCTTTGTTATTCACATAGGCAGCGACAGTGGTGACAGAGGTGTTAGTTGTGGCAGCCGGTGTACTTGGTGATTACAATAATAGGAAGATAAAGAAATACAGGTGTGAGGGGGTCGACAGTTAAAATAACAAAAAATAACAACAACAACAACAGCAACGGAAGCAACAGTAGCAATTATCATAGAAGCAGCAGCAGCAGACGCAGTTGTAGTACCAGTAGTAGCAGCAACAACAGCAGTAGGAAAAGAAGGAAGCGTGTTAGGAGGAGCGGCAGCAGTAGCAGCAGCAGCAGTAGTAGTAGTAGTTGTAGCAATAGAATCAGCAGCAGCAGAAACAGTGTTGATAGGAGGAACAGAGGCGGAGGGGGAGGAGAAGCAGAAAACAACAACAGAGAATGTACACATTCAGGTGTCGTGTGTATGTAGTCCTTCATCACTAAACAACTGTTATAGAGAATGTACACATTCAAGTGTCGTGTGTATGTAGTCGTTCGTCACTAAACAACTATTATAGAGAATGTACACATTCAGGTGTCGTGTGTATGTAGTCGTTCGTCACTACACAACTATTATAGAGAATGTACATATTCAGGTGTCGTGTGTATGTGGTCGTTCGTCACTACACAACTATTATAGAGAATGTACACATTCAGGTGTCGTATGTATGAAGTCATTCACCACTAAACAACTATTACAGATAATGTACACATTTTCAGGCGTCGTGTGTATGTAGGCGTTCACCACTAAACAACTATCATTAAAAAATGTACACATCAGGCGTCGTGTGTATGTAGTCGTTCACCACTACACAACTATTATAGAGAATGTACACATTCAGGTGTGGTGTGTGTATGAAGTCGTTCACCACTAAACTACTATCATTAAAAAAAAAAAAGTACACATCAGGTGTCGTGTGTGTGAACAACTCTTTATCTAAATCACCTGCTGCTGCTGTTGCTACTGGTACTTGTGTGCTGCTATCACTGCTGTCGCGGCTGCCTGCTGTACTGCTGGTGCCATTGTAGCAGCTTCTACTGCCACTGACGTTGTTACAACTAATACTACCGCTGCTGCTACTGTTGCTAACAGCGGCGGGAAGAGCAGAGCTGGAAGATTTACTGTGAAAGGGGTGGGAGAGGGAGGGACAGCGGGGAAGGGTAGAAGGAAGGGGGGAGGGGAGGGTCGGAAGAACTGAGGAGAGGGGGGTGGGGGTGGGGAGCAAGGCGAGCGAGAAAGGGAGGGAGAGAGGGGGGAATCTCCAACCAAGACTAGATGTATTTTAGATCCGTGCGGTTTAGGAGGCCAGTGATAGAGGCGTGTGATGACACGGGGTAGGTGTAAACATCAACAACCAGCACAGGACGGCCATTCATACCATGCGACAGGGCCACACTCGCGCGCGCACGCACGCACACACCCCACACCCCCCCCCCCCCCCCCCCAACACACACACACACACACACACACACACACACACACACACACACACACATACACACGCACGCGCACGCACACACTCTCTCTCGCACTCACACGCGCGCGCGCGCACACACACACACACACACACACACACACACACACACACACACACACACACACACACACACACACACACACGTTGCAGGTCGGGTTATCGCTGTGCTGCTTTGGACGGGACTGGAGAAGTCACTGACAGACAACATCTACTACTGAGTGACCTCCCCTCCGTCCGGCCTCCTCAGTTCAAACAAAAAAACCCACACATTAGTCCTACAAACAGACGATAAGATGCGCGTGCACCTAAAGTGCTTGAGAACTCTCAGCTCTTCACAGTCAAAAGTCTGGTCTAGTCTCGTCTGATCCCCCCCCCCCCCCCCCCCCCTTTTTTTTTTTTCCCTTCCTTTTATATCTTCGTATACTTCCTGTCCTTCCTCCTCATTTTTTTTCCTCCTTTCTTTTCTTCTTTCATCTTTTGGAGTCTCGCTCTGTCTAGTTTCTGTGTGTGTGTGTGTGTGCGTGTGTGCGTGCTCCCTCATCTGACGAGGAGGAGGAGGTCAAAGGTCTCGTCTCGTGACTTCCCGCACGTGGTGTGTTTTTTCTGCATGTGCACCACGTACTGACCTGTCGGCGGCTTTGGTGAAAACAGGACGTGCCCTGAATAATGTTCTCCCCGTGACTTCGTGTTTTCTCTGTCTGTCTCTCTCGATCCGTCTGTCCATCCCGTCTCTCTCTGTCTCTGTCTCTGTCTCTCTCTCTCTCTCTCTCTCTCTCTCTCTCTCGTCAGTGCTATATATTCTTTCAATTTCATAGTAAACCCTATCCGCAGTATTTCGAAATCAGTCTGGTTCCACATTATATGTGAATGTTTCCCATGTGTGATATTTTTTTCCACTTGCCAGCCTTCGTTTTATTCTCATCACGTGTTGAACCTGAAAATGTTTGCACATTTCTGCAAAATCTCAATGGATTAAAAAAAATTCCTTATCCTTATCCCATCGTCCATAAGCTTTGCATCATTTGCTGATTTGGAGATTGTGTTAACCATACCAATATTCATGCTGTTGTTGCATATTGTCTTTTATCATTACTGCAAGAATTTCAATGTACGTTACAAAAAAAAGTAACGTGAAAGTGGGTCTCCTTGTCGACAACCTGGTTCAGCCGGGAAAGGAAAAAATAAAACAGCGACATCTTTTTTCATGCCATTTGTAGCACCCCTACAACACATTGATTATGGAATGATGTGATAAACAAGGTGAAATGGTCGCACATACTAGCCGCCCATGTGCATAGGTTGGCGTCGCGGATTTGCGGACGGAAGGATTGTGGGTTCGATTACCATCAAAGTCTCTTACTTTGGGGGGGACTTTTGGCCGTGGCCGGTACCCAGAGGTAAGAGCTGTGGGGGTCAAACGGGAAGACTTGAACCAGACAGTGGCGTTTCATCCACTTCATGGATACATGTCTGAAAATACTGCTCACATAGCCTGACCTGTAGTGTTACCGCAGGTGTCTGTGTCTCTCGGGCCTGGTTGATTGCGTGTTACAATATGATGCGTAGAGTATAGCCCTGCTATGAATTCTCTGGCCAGATCGGAGTTCCACAGCGTCAACTTCGTCATTCTGGTCCTCGTTGATCGCTTGTGTAAATGTAAGCGGCTCTTCCTTCCGGTTAGAAGACGTCACTGGGTTTGGTGCATGGGGAAAATGACGGCTAAACAGGATTAGAAAGGTTTCCTTTACTTGTCGCATCTTTCCCTTAATGAAGACGTTTATCATGTTTCAATCGAAAATGAAGCGGGTCTTACACGGAAAAGAGGCTGACTTAAAAAACGAAATTCTTGCAACTTCGTTTCCAGCGTTTGTTTCTATTCTTTCTCTGTCTGTTATTCATTGATATTCATGTATGACAAAGTCGGGCAACGTAATTGGCAAACTTCCTTGCCATTGGCTGGGAGACCTGTTTGAATTCAGCCGTTGTGATCGTGGTAGAAAGTCTCCGAGTCTGTGGCCCCTGCCCTTCATGCTGTGCTCTCGTGGTGACCTCACTTTGTTTCCCTCCATGGTCATCGCCCATTAGTGAGAAACGTGTCAAAAGTCATCGGTGTCGGGGCCAGTTCTTGACAAGTCTTGTGAACGG
>JAFLJL010015267.1:0-12500 GCA_018398815.1 Conus ventricosus | reverse complement strand
GGAACACGTCCCATAACTATTCTCAAGCGTCTTTTCCTGTTCTATTTTGTTTGCTTTTAAAGTGTGTGTGCCGGGTGGGGGGGGGGGGGGGGGTGGTACTGGTTTGTTGTTGCATGTAGCACCGCTGTACCGTTTTCTGTTAGTTCTTTCTTAGACTTTGTACCTGCACACATCAGGCATAAGATTGAACCCCCCCAACCCCTCGCCCCCCTCACCCCCCCCCCCCCCCCCCCCGCCCCCCAAATAAAATCCTCTCCATGCACAGCACCTACCCCTTTCATCCCCTTACCTTCTCAACCCAACCCATCCTCCCACCCGTTTCCTTCCATCAAACCTAACGGTCTCTCGCCGCCCACCCTCAACCCCCCCCCCCCCCCCCCCCCCACTTTCCTCCTCCTCCGGTCGCCTCCCCCCTTCACCTGACGGCATGGCGAAAAACCAGAAACTGGTAAGGCCCGGGTCAACTTTGATGAGGGGCCTGCCCTGCTGATGATTGTCGTATTTAATTGCACGTCACGTGCAAAACCTGATTCCATCATAACGGTATACCCCCCCCCCCCCCCCCCCTCCTCCCCTGCCCTCCGTCTCTCCGAACTCTCCTTCCGTTCCCCTCTTCCTCCTCCTCTCTCCCTTGTCTCCTCTTCGTGTGTGGTGTGCGGTGTTGTGTGGCGTGTGCGTGTGCGTGTGTGTGTGTGTGTGTGTGTGTGCGGGTGCGTGAGTGAGCGTGTGTGTGTGTGTGGTGGGGTGTGTGTGTGTGTTTGTGTTGTTGTGTGTGTGTGTGTGCCGTGCGTGTGTGGTGGTGATGTGCGTGTGTTGTGTGTGGGTGTGTGTGTGTGGGTGTATTCTACCGCGCGTGCCAATCTTTCTCAAGTCCTCTCGGTTTTGCCCTCGGCATTACCATTTTTCGTAACTCCTAAAATAACGCTAAGCATGGGCGAACTTGACAAACACCCTTCCTGTTTCATAACCTCTCCACCCCACCCACCCAATCCTTCTCTCATCCTCCCATTATGCACTCGGCAGATTAATGGTGCCCTTCCGCACGACTAGGTTCCACCTTTTTCCCCTGCTGCAAATCCGCAACACAACACACAACACACACACACACACACACACACACAGAGACGCATATGCGCGCGCGCGCACACACACACACACACACACACACACACACACACCACATCACACACACACAACACACACGCACGACCACGCATACATATCATTAGAGGCACGCATACTCACGCACACACACACACACACACACACACACACACACACACACACACACACACACACACACAACACACACCTCTCTCGTCACACACACACACACTCTCTCACACACATCACACACACACACACAAGCACCACCACACACGCACATAACACACACACACACACACAACACACATGCAACGCACCACACGTACACACACACACACACACACCACACCAACACACACACACACACACACAGCACACCCATACACACACATACACTAACACACGACACACACACACACACACACCGCAGCACACACATGACACCCACTCCGCACGCACGCACAGACATCAGGCACACGCATGCCGTGCGCCCTTCCAGGCAACTGTCAAAAATACACGGTGGGCCACACGCACACAAAACGCACACTACAAACACACACACAGACACAAACACACACTACATGCCACGGCCCCAACACAGGGGCTACCCGCACACACACAAGAGGCACACACACACACATCCTCTCTCTCTCTCTCTCTCTCTCACTCTCTCTGGCTCTTCTCTCTCTCCGTCTCTCAAGATAGTCATCATGCAAGTTTTGGGGCAGCGCGGACCGTTATCTGACGGAGGAGGTGGGCGGGAGGTGGAGGGGGGAGGGGGGAAGAAGCACTAACCCACACCGATCAGTCCACCGAGTGGTCGGCGGCCCTCAGGCCGTGTGGTCGGCCCACGACAGAGCTTGTCGACCTTGCACGCTTTGGAAGGCGAGAAGCACGGCTAAGAAACCACACCGATCAGTACCAGCGTGTGGGTTCGGGCCCCAACGACAAGAGGTTGTCGACCTTCACTTTGGGAACGGAGAGAAGCCACTGCTAGAACCACACGATCCAATTCCAGCCGGTGTTGTCGGGCCCCGCCCACGACCGGCCGCTCCAGGGTGGTACAGCAGTGACTGCTCCATAGGGCGGGTGAAGACAGTGCTCTCTGGGTCCACTGAGGGTCCTCCCAGCACCTTACGGGTGTGTTCCTTTTCGTCTTTGCCATTAACTAGGAGCGTGACCTGGAGAAAGGTCCTGTGACGGTGAGGAAAAGACCCCACTGAAACACAGGGCAAGTCCTGTTGCCAGTGGTGACAGATAACAACTATGGATTCTCACTTGAGGGCAACAAAAAGACCGTAAGGCGAAAAGCTTGGCTGGCGATGGAGTGGCACTGTCTTTCATTACTGTCCCATGGCAGGGGTGGTTGGGGTCAGTGGGGTGTGCACGGGGGCACTGGAGGGTGGTGTTTTCGGCGCGTGTGGGGCTCTGCAGTCATGAAATACGGGGCTGGTGCAGAGCCCCATGGGGAATGCTACATTTAAGGCTGTTAATGAGTCGCATCCTGGTAAGTCTTATTTACCCAATCAGTCCAGGCCGTGTGAATCGGCTCACACAAGAGTTTGATCCAACCTTAACTTTTGGAACGAGGCGGGCACTCCACCACCTCCCTATCAGTCCAGCCGTGGTGGTCGGGCCCACGACAGAGTTGTCGACTTAATTAACTTTGGGCGCAAACCAGGTCGATCCCCCAAGAAATCTCTGAATCTCCCGATTCAGTCAAATTCAGAGAGTCCGTGGGTTTGGTGGGCCCTCGGTCCTGGAGTACAACAGGCCAGAGTAGAAGGAATCGTCTTCAGACACTGAAAGCTCTTGGATGATGGGTCAGCTGCTGTTCCGAGTGGTGTTAGTTTCTATGTACAGGATTTCACGACTGGGAAGGGTATGTGTTATTTCCTGCAGTGTGGAAACCGTCTTGACGATGCTGTTGATGCTGTGGAGGACAAGGAAAGAACACACCTTTCGGGCACTCAAACAGCATAAATGAAAAGGAAAGGGAGGGGGGGGGGGTGGGGGGGGGGGGGGGGGGGGGGGGGAGGAAAGAGAAAAAAAGAATAACCGAAGTGCGGGTGGGACCAGAGAAGAACTGTCCCTTCAACTGTTTGAACATAGGCAGCTGGAGCCATCGTGTACAACAGGCCTGTGCTGTGTTTTCACATAGGGTGCAGGCACACACACACACACAGCCCACACACACACCAACACACACACACATATATATATACACACACACACACATACACACACACACACCACGCACGCACACAGACACACACAGACAAACACAGACACAGGCACACACACACACACAGCACACCCCCACACACACACACACACACCCACACACACGCACACACAGACTCACACACACACACACACACACACATACACACATCACATACACACACACCATACAACACACACACACATACACACACACACACATACACACCACACACATACACACACACTACACAGACCACAGCAACACCGCCCCCGACACAGCCCCGGCCCCACACCGGCCCCAACCCCCCACCCCCCAGGCGACCTGCTCGGACACCAAACCCACAACCGACATACACACACACACACACACATCACACAGACACACACACACACAGACAACACACACAACAGCACACGAGACACACACACAACAGACACAACACACAGCCCAGACGACACAGCACACACACACACACTCTGACACCCACACACATACACACACACACACACACACACACACACACGCCTCGCACGCGCGCGCCGCGCGCCCGCTCACTTTGATTCCATTTTTCCAGAGATTTAAGAAAGGAATGTTTCAAAGTGCATATTCCAGGATACTATGTCTACTCTTAAATTTTGTACGAATTCTTAAGTAAGAGCCCAGTTGGTTAATCCTGTAACTGCTGTCAAGATCTTTATTTTGTACAGTTGGTTGTTTTTTTACTTTTGATGTCTTTCTTTTTTTTTTTTTCTTTTTTCTTTTTTTTTTACAGTCGAAGTCTTACTTTTCTCCCCATCTATCACACATACCCGCAACACAACGCACAACGCACGCACGCGGGCGCGCACTCACGTACGCACGCTGCACGCACTCACGTACGCCACGCTGCACGCACCACACGTACGCACGCGTGCCGCACAACACTCAAACAGACACACACACAAACACAACACACTAACCGTGTCTAAAATCACATTTAGTGAAAGTCGACGATAATTGAAAGACAACAACTACAACAACACACGCACACACACACTCGCACACACACACACCACATACACTCACACACACACAGACACACGCCACACACACACACACACACACACACACACACACATACACACACACACGCGCCGCGCACGCACACACACACAACACAACACACACACACACAGATACCGGTCGTCGAATGAAGATTTTTATTTACGTCCAAATTATGTCCGTAGATCTGTGTAGATCTCTGTATATTTTAATGTTTAGTGATTGCGATGTTTTCCTTTGGCTAAAAGAAGTAAGTTATATCAACGAATCACCCGTAACTGTGTCAATATTTTGATTGGAAAATATTTTCATTTTGCGGCCGCCGGTTCGTTGGCTGACGTTTTGCATTAGGCCTACATCAATGTCGTATATCTATAGATATCTGTATATTGTTTTAATGTTTGTGGATGTGCGAATGCCTTCCTTGGACTAAATGAACTAAGTTAAATCGATGATCAACCGTGAACGTGTTATATCGAGTTGAAGCAATAATTCACATTTTGGCTTTGATATGTAGTGATTTTGCACAGCGACGCTACAGGCAATTATGTAAGAATGCCAATACGCTAGACCATATCCACGACTGACAGTTTTCAGAAATTTCTATTTCAAATCTTGATCACAGCTGTGCACAAGTAAACCCGGTTGACAATGCTCCGCGAAAGACCAGCTCTGCAACGAGAGATTAACTTTTTATTTTTTGTTATTTTGCCTTTTATTTATTAATTTTGAGATGCGTGACAGAAACTCGGCGTGCGCCAACATGAGTGATATGCACATCTTTTGGCCTGTCCAACGCCAGTGCTCATGATGGGGAATCGACGAAAAAAACTAAACCCACTCTAGATCCGTTTTCAAAAGCGTATTGGTGTGAGAGAAAGAACTGCTTATCTGGCGTAAACGCTGCTGTAGCGCGTTTAGCTCCGCTATTTCAAACAAGTCTATCACGATGGAGTCCGTCGACTATGACGAAAACGAACCCCTTCATTCTTCGTCATCAGTATGAATATCTTAGGGAGCCCAACCACTTCTTGGCAAAAACAAAACTGTTCATATGTATCTATTCCGGCAATCCCTGCATCTAAACGTATCCCTCTGACTTAATACTTCAAATCCAGCACAGCTTCTGGTACTCTTCTTTGCCAGGGAAAGGATGTATCCAGTGGGACACCAGATGAATGGTGAAGTCATCCGACATGTCTCAAGACCTACCAAAGAAACAATGACCAATTACTCTGACAAAATCACTGCTGAACACAGCCAGTGACCTTTCTTGGCTCGGTTCCCTATGATGTTCAGCAACAAACATCCAGGCATTCAGTTTTCAGCTAGGGAAAATGCTTATGTTAAAGACTCTTCTATCCATGCATACTCATATCTCCACTGCACGTAAACCCATGAACAATTTTTGTACCCTCCCTCCTACCCCACAATTCAGCGGTAAAGAATCTTCTGCTTGCACACACAGACATGTCCACGTGAGTCATAAGTAGGACACCTGCCTATCAGAAACAAAGCCCCTGGAAATAGGATACTGACCAGTCAGCGCTACAAAGCCATCTGAAATGGATACTGACCAGTCAGCCTTTGTGGAGCAACGCAACTCACCAGATCAAGCTGACGCAAAGAACGAGTCCAAGTCCCCTCAACTCCTCCCAGGTCCCACGTCCCGTCAGTTCCTCCTCCACACTCCAAGTCCCCCCTAACTTCCTCATGCATATCAGAAGATGGGCCGTTCACAATGAAAAAATCCGCAAACGTACCCTTTGTTTTTTAACCGCCAGACAGAAAAAGGACAAACCTACCAAAGCATTATCTCTGCCTACTAACTGGGAGATTCAGCAACATGCAGAGAGGCTGTTCATTCAGATCTCCAGCTCTCTCTTTCTGGCCTTCAGACATCAGTGTTGCACAGAATGGAGGACGTCCAAGTGTGTGCAAAGAATGAAATGCGGACACACATACCTCCAACTTGACGTCTCCACTCCACTTGTTCATTGATCCCCCCCCCCCCCCATTGGTTAGTGTGGGCCCCCCCCCCCTCCCCCGCTCTCTCGAAGCAAGAAGTTTGGTGACCATTACTGGAAAACAAAGTCAGCACATTAAGTTAAAGAGAACCATTCGTTTAAAAACTCACTGGTTATATAACACGACGTGAAAAAAGTTTGACACCAGCCAGATCATGCGACGCCAGTACACAATGTGAAGTGACGACACAGATCAAAAGTTTCGGCCCATGATGTGATTCTCCACCAGTAACACAATTGTAGGTGCAGAGACAGCTCTGGAAAATACTACCTTAAGATGAGTCTCCACCACTCCCTACAGCAAGTCCACAAAGGCTGCCTACGAACACGTGACCCAGCAAGAGCCATCGACCTATCACAACAGGAGATTCTCACAACCCACCTGAACGACCATGAACAAGCAGACAATTCCCAGCTCCTGACTGTAAGCCTCTGTCCTACACCCGCGGTACCAGAAGACACCGAGTCCCCATGAGAAGACAGTGTGTGTACTCAGATCCAACCTCCAATCGATTCAGGCCATCTCTCAAATCATCATGATGCTTTAAAACCAAATTCTGGTCGCCCGACCTCAGACCTCGAACAACAATCAATTCAGTAGAGGTACCGACCGCCCTTACTACAATTCAATCAATATTTTGGTCCCACTCGTCAGTATCTGACGGAGCTTCAGTTTCTCCGATATGAGATTCCGTCCGAGAGACATCGACCTCCGTAAAATAACGCCCCGTCATGAAATTGGTGATCAAAATCATGTACCAGGTTTGTGTGTATTCCTGACTTGACAGAGTGCCTCAGCACAACGTGGGTTCTCCCCCAGTCCCTCAGAACAGTAGCCATAACATGGTTGGGGTTAAATGACTGCAGATCTCACAGGAGAAATCACTACAGAGACATGGTGTGACTTACTCCAGTTAACTTCTCGGTATTTGCCCAACGCAAGAATCATCCTCCGCTCAATAAAACCTGCACGAGGGCAAACACCACTTAAATACTGTGATAGAACCTCAAACTGAACATGCAAAAGAGCCTGTGAAACCCTGAACTCGGGCTTCATTGATAACAACCCCACCTTCACAACTAGTACAGGTAAACCCAAACTGGCTCTGTACGCCAGTCCCTTATTCATCCCAGTGAAGCAGAGGCGCGCTAGACATGCACTGAATCACAGAAACCTTATTCCACTATCAAGCCTTTGAGTCTAAATCAAAACCCAAAGAAACAGTCGCCCTCGAGATTTCGTGGGTAATTACAACCCAAAGCAACTTTAAACAACCGCGCTATCGGTGTCCACAGAATAGTCTAGGAATACAGACCTCAGAATTCAGTCAGCATAGCAATATCCCACCGCCGTGACTGTCCTATGGAAACAATGATCACTACTCCCCCTCTATTCACAGAGAAAACCGCTTACCACAACAAAGATGTACAAGTACCTCTGCTAGACCTTCCAGGCCCAACCTCCCCACCCTTCCCTTTCACACATAACGAAGTTCCAACAAGTCAGTCCAGTGAAACCCAATCATATTATCCCCACAACACTGGAACAAATACAGTTCCCTCTGTTCAAGTGGAAGGATGCATGAACCGATCTTGAGACCCACCATCCCCGTTAACATGAGCACAAACAGTCCCTGCTATCCATACGACCAGTTTTTCAGAGATTGATGCATACTACATGAATTCTCGCCAACTTTAGCCATCGCCATTTCCCGTGTTGAGAACACAATGTGGTGGTGAGTATGCGCGCGTGCGCGCGGCGCGGCGGTGTGTGAGTGTGTGGTGTTCGTGCGTGCGTGATCGTGTATATGTGCACGTGCGTGGTGTGTAGAATAGTGCAGATGCTGGACCTTGAAATGGAGCCATCATTCTTATGCAGACTCCTCCTCGATTTTTTGCTGGAATTGTACTGACGCTTTTTTTTATTAAATTTCTTTTTTTATTGCTAGCCGTGTCATAAGTGACGTGTGCGTGCATACACTTTTTCTCCTATTACAAGTAAAAGTGTTCTTTTGTATTTTAGGGTATTCTAAATTACTGTTGTGCGTTGGTTAACAAAGGCCCGTTTTCTTTTCTACAGGTTTTGTTGGGACGTTGTTGTTGTTTTCTTGCAATTATATACAAAAAAATTTTTTAATTGTTATTTTTTTTCGCTCCTTTCAGGGAGCAGGAAAAAAACATTTTTTTGGTCGGACACCCAATCCATATCTGACAAAGGGTTTCAACGCTTTACGTTGTGTTCTTGGTTTGATCATTAATTTAATATGGTTAAACCACTATAGATTTCCTTTTTTTGTGAATATCTTTTTCACACGGAACGCAGCGGCATTTCAGACTTAAACAACATGATCTGATTATTTAACCGCCTTTGATTGGCGATTCGTAAAACTGCCGTGTAATGCACCTTTTTTGTTAGTATACGCAGTGCACTTAAATATCATCATGTCATCTACTTTAGATACATGAGCCTTCAGAAAAGAGGGACTTCGCATCGGTTATTTAAATATAAACAGTGCCAGAAACATGAGAAGACAGATGAAATCGCTGCAATACTTTCACAACAATGATATAGCTTTCCATGTGTTATTGTATTGCAAGTCTTGGCTAGACCGATTATGATTCCAGATCTGAATATGTGCATGCCAAATTAATGTGCAATCCGATTAGACACCCAAAAAGCACCTAGAACAACAGTTGCTTCTTTACCTTGCTAAATCATTAACCTTCAAAAAAAAGAGTAACTTGAAAAATAACAACTAGAATCCGACCTGGAGTAGAATTAAAACTTAAACACTGTAAGCCAGTAATGTAGATTCCTATACAGAAACCGCAGCAGAAACACAGATGGGTGTCGGAGTAGGTTTAATTTTATTTGATGGATGCCGCAATACGGGACTAAAGGAATTATTCTTTTTGGGTAGACATAAACATAGACTTAAAACTGTGCCTGGGATATAAATGGAGTCATTACTTGAAGCCAATGGATGGGTTGGAGCCAATAATCGCTCGTCCCTACTCGAATCACTGAACAAACGGAAACTCCCTGTAGTGATGCACATTTAAGTCAACACTAAAGATAACATAGTGGAAATGTGTTCTGTACAGACAGGCTTAAGCGACCATAGTTCAGTTTGTCTAAAACATGGTCCAAAGAAAGGTGTCAAAATTCCTAAGTCTGGACGTATGGCAATTTTTTTATAGAACGCTTCCAACGGCATTTTGATAAAAAATGCCTTCCAAAATGATTTGCTTCACTGCTGAAGTTAGATTACATTTATCAGATTAGGAACCCTGACGATGCTGTAACGTTAGATCGAGTACATTCAATTCATATATGATAAAACACGCGCCGTTTGTAAGAAAAAGATGAACAAGTCATTAAACCCCCGTGGTTAAACAAAGGAGATAGACAATGAGATAGTACAAAAGAGAGCTTATCCTCAAGTCCAAAGGATAAATTCGTCAGAAAAACACATCAATGCGAACTCTAATAAAGTACAACTCCATGAAGAGAAAAGCGAAGAAACAATCTTTTTCAAATTTAGTCACGCTTCTCAAATTCAAACTTAATTTGGAAAGCTATCAATCTCTTGACTAACAATAATTCCAAGAATGCAAAATCCAATAAAAGGAAATAACACCAGAAGACTTCAACTTACATTTTGAAAATATAACTAAGGGATGTTATTGTAACATGATAAAACAAAGTTACAAATGATCTATGTATGTTAGAAAAATACTGTCGATGTACAAATATTCTTCGTGTTTAGAACATACCACCATTGTCATTACATGAAGTATTTGATCATTAACACACTTAAAAACAGTCGAGGGGACAAGGGACTTAGTTGGATTGAAGGCAAGCTACTAAAAAATCGCTCATTGACCATTGCTGAGAACTCACTTACTTTATAATTTGTGTATTGATAAAAAGCCTACTTTCCCTTAAGAGTTAAAACACAAGCAAAATGTTATACCTAATATCAGAAAAAGGTGAGCCCACCAATCTCGACCACCTATAGGAACCTAATCTCAATATAATCCCAGTAGTCTAAACCACCTCGAAAACATGTTCAAACACACCTATATTCTCACTAAAAATATTACGACTGATGTCATGAGAACAATCAAATCAGGTGTTCGAGACAATCACTATGTCACATCTGCTCTTGTACAACTTATCGATAGATGTACTTACGAAATTAACAATAATGACCTTACTGGGAATTCTTTTGAGATTTTGCAAAAGCGTGTGACGTTAAAAACCACCTCACCATCTCAATAAAACAGCTTCGTGTTACAAAGTAGGAATACGCCTTAAAATCTTTACCTCGTTTCTCACTGATCGTCAACAGCCTTGTTGAAATCAACTCCAAAAAGGTCAAGTTTACTCCCCTTACAATTTGGTGTCCCTCATGGGTCAGTATTGGGACCCCTACTCTTTTTCTAATTATATACATGACTTACCCTGTTTTATAGAATGTGTGTTGTGCAACTGTTTGCTGATGGATACCCCCATTACAATCTCACAGTAGTAACCCTACTGAACTGGTAAATAACCGCAGAAAAAAATATCAACAAGCTAATTACATACAGAAATGAATCATATGTCCCCCTCAATGCTAGTAAAACCAAAGCATGTATGTCACTACCGCCAGACACGACAGAAAATGGCAGTCCTCATTTGCGCCATTACATGCCCAGGACCAAAGATGAAGAGGTTACATCGCATCAAAGTTTTAGGTGTTATCATCTGACAAACGATTATCTTGTCTATACACATTGCGGATGCTTGGAAAACGTATTTCTAAGAGAATAATATCATGTTTCAAAGATACAAGAAATTCTAATCTTCACTCCCGAGAAGATATTCTTTCATGCGCAACATTCTTTCTCTTATCACGTATGCATCCACGTTATGGGATAGATGCCAGTGAAACTAATCTGAAACTAATAAGTGTCGTCTGCGATAAAAGAGCCCCAGTAAAATTAATTCAGTTGAAATCCAATCCTGACAAAGAGTGATTACAAAACTTAAATATTCTTCCATTTAAGAGACCAGACTCTACTTCCAACAAATGCTTGAGCATGTACAGATGTAGTGAAATGGATTAGCCCCAAGATAATCTTTGAGAAGCTTTGTCTCAATAGTACAGACATACACATAAACTGTCTCTTCCCAGACCGCGAGACATCTTTATAAATCAAGTTTTCTGTACTCCTGGAGACCGTCCATTGGAATAATTTGCCTTCACTCCATAAAATCATGTCACACAAAAAAGAATATTACATTAAAAAAAGCACTAAAAATGCATTTGATAGAAAACTCTGCACTTCCCAATTTAAGATCATTTCCATAATACAATCCCTTATCCCCGTCTTTCCCCCTCTCTCTGCTCTCTCTCTCTCTCTCCTCTCACTCCTCGATCATCCTCGGTCTCTCTCTTCTCTCTACGCAGAATCTCTCTCTCTCTCTCTCTCTCTGCTCACTGTCTCTCTCTCTCATGTGCATTGAACGTTGAAGTTCCCAACAATAGTTTCATGATTGTTTCAGATTTTTCATATGAGAAGTTATGGTATATGCATGAAAGAAATTGTGTTTTTAAAAATGTTTTTTGAGCTGTGGTTATATTTCCATTATTTCTTTTCTTGTTTAAATGAGGGCAGGAATAAAAAGCTGAAACTTATTCTTATAACCCTCAATAAAGATGAATTTATGACATTTAGACTTGACTTGATGACGAGCACGACACACAGACACACACACATACGACACACACACGCGCGCGCGCGCGCAGCCACACACACACACACACACACACACACACACAGAGGACACACTCACACACACACACCACACACACACACTACACATGGCATGTCCAATAAGACGTTAAGGGTCAAATTGGCTCTAGGCAAAGCCAGTGAATAGTGCCGCTGGACGTAGGCACGACAAACCTCCACGGGGAGCGTCCCCTTTAGGGGCAGCAGCCCATATTTCATGACTGCAGAGCCCACCATGCGAAAAGCGCCCCAGAACGAATACCTGAAGAAAGTAAGGGAGAAAAAGAGAGAAAAGGAGAGAGAAAAAGAGAGAG
>JAFLJL010015266.1:0-50000 GCA_018398815.1 Conus ventricosus | reverse complement strand
GATAGGCATGAGAACCAGTGGGTTTATAAAACATGTCGGTCTAAGTATCCGTTGCGTAATTCATGGTTAAGTCAAGAAAAGATATTTCAGAAGGGGATGACTGTACTGTAAAATTAATCGAGGGATGGACAGAGTTGATATACTGACAGAATGTGTGTAAGTGGTCTGCTGAACCTATCCATAATAGAAAAACTTCATCAATAAACCTGCGCCGTAAGTCGCTGGGAATAGGCATAGGTGCCTTGTTAAGTGGTGAAGTTTCTAGCATCCCCATAAACAGATGAGCGGTGGCAGACCTGTGACATTGATGTTCCCGATACCTGTTTATAAATCTTACCTTCAAAATGGAAAAAAAAAATTAATGAATACATGTTGGGCAATATTATTATTAATGAGTTACTTGGCTGGGGTATACTGAATTCATGATTATGGCACAGAAAGTAACGGGGTGTGGTCTTGGTGAGGAATGTTAGTATTCAAACTGACGACGTCGATAGCGACGAGTCGTGTGTTAGAGGGGAAGGAACCATATTGTGTTGAGATCTTGTAAGATGTTGAGCGTGTGTGTGGTGTCTTTAACGTGGCTGGGTAGATCAGCCACAAAGCCTTGTTACCAGCTGACCATTAATTTAACTTTTCTGTAGGCCCTCCAACTCCAGACGCTATAGGACAACCTGGTGGTGGATGAGAGTTTTGTGAATCTTAGGCAGAATATAAAACAGATGGGGACGACATTTCTTGACTTCTGTAAGGGCCCATTTGTAGGTATTATCATCAATATATTTTTTGGCATGAAAAGTTTTAACAATGGTATTAGATTGTCAAGCAATACTTACCATGAGGTCTTTATCTACCTGTAAATAATATTGGGTATTGTTCAGTTGTCTCAGGGCCTCATCGATATAGTCATTAGTGTTTTGAATTACTATCACCCCACCCTCGTCAGGTGTGCTGTTGTTGTTGTTGTTGTCGTACCCTGGCTAAAAGACTCCAGGGATCATCCAAACAGCCGAAGCACTTGAACACTATGGTACAAATGCATCAGCTGGGGATGAGAACATTACGTGTGTGACCGTTTTTGACTACCCGCCACGTGGGCAGCCACACTCCGACTTCGGGGGAGTCAGGTGTGCTTATTCTAATAATTCTGTGTAACGTAAGCTGGCGTAACTCACTGAGAGCCTTTCTCTTTGTCTTCTTAAAATTATCTTTTGGTTGTCGAGATACATTGTAGATGATAACACAATTTGCAAGGGACTCACAGTAAATATCCAAAATCTTATCTCTTCTTTAGGCTAGTTGAAAAAACGTTGTTGTTGTTGTTGCTGTTGTTGTTGTTGTTGTTTGTTTGTTTGTTTTTTTGTTTTTTTTTCGTTCTCTCCTTTTTAAATTTGGGTAGTGGGTCTTCAGGGCTATCCTCAGAATAAAATAATCCCTTCAGTCTCTGCCCGCGACACCCCTCCTTGCTGTCCTCCACTAAAAGTTGGTGGTCCAGCGTTCTGGGGTGGGGCTAAACTTGGGTTCCAGTGCAAGGACACGCAGCTGTTCATCTGTGATGTTCACGCTGGACAGATTGATCACGTTGGTAGGTTTGCTCCCCTGTGGTGCATTTCTCTTGCTGCGGCATCTCTTACGACTGGTGTTCTTGGGGACGCCTGAATAGTTCTTGTGTAACACACGAACGGTGTCAGACTGCAGTCTCTTACTCTTAGTCCTGTTGTATTTCTTTTGAGCATTACAAATGTGTGGTGTTTAAAACACAAGACTGACTCGAATTGTTGATAGTCTAACGACTGCTGGAGTTCAAACAGGAAACGATGAAACTTCCCTGTCTCTTCTTCCACTAATTTGAAATAGGAATCTCTGAACGTCAACAAAATGTCACGCTCTGCCATCATGATGGATCCTGTAATGGACTGATGGAGTCTATCAACTTTGGGTAATGCATCATAACCAAATTTGAGTCTCATACCATTGAGTGCAACGTCGTTGGAGATGCACATGCTCAAGAATGTCCGGTGGTAGTGGTATCTGCACAGTCTGTCCGTCCGTCTTGTGATGTCATCCACAAGACTTGGAGCCATGGCGCTGGATCCGACGAGGGATGCAAGGGGGATCAAATGGAAAACAAACGACAACAGCACCAGTTTGCTCCAACAGGAATGGAGATTAGTTGATCTTGCTTGGATCACCTCAAACAGATGTGATTGCGCGGACTTTTATCACAACCATATCTAAAAACAGTCAAAGTAGATAAAAATCCAAACAAGATTAAAATTTCCAAAATTTTCGGCAATTATATACACACACTTAGATAGATAGAATGATGGAGAGAGAGAGAGAGAGAGAGAGAGAGAGAGAGAGAGAGAGATAGATAGATAGAATGATGGAGAGAGAGAGAGAGAGTGAGATAGATAGAGAGAGAGAGAGAGAGAGAGAGAGAGAGAGAGAGAGAGAGAGAGAGAGAGAGAAGAAATGAAATGAAATGAAATGAAATGAAATGGTTTAATGTTTTTAGGCCATGGCACATAAACATGAAGGAATGGAAAGGGGGGGGGGGGGGGGGTGAATGGGATTGGGCTGGGTAGGAGCTTTCATACATCAATAAGTACAGCATTACATCCATTAAACCTTGACATAAACACTATCGACTTACTGCCTATAGTATGCACATGTTGCTATAGAAATCACATCACTATATCTGCATATTTGAGTTTTATAGATTACTTTCTAAAAAATTCTGTCTCTGCCTAACAGCGTGAAAAGTAAACTTTGAGACCACAATGGACAAGTGTTTGGGTTCTCCAGCTAACAATCTTTCAACTGAAACATTAATTCCATTGGGAAAAAATCTATTTCTCAATTCCGAGTACAACGGGCAAACATATAAAAGGTGTTTTTCATTTCTACATGCATTTCACAATATGGACAGTAAGACTGTGCAACATCATTTCCATATCTATTCATGTTGTTGTTTATTGGTAGCACACCACATCTAATCTGCGTTAATGCCAACCCGAAAACAAAAGATATTGATTTCATTTAGATATGTACTGATATTCAAATTATCTTTAACCAATCTATACAAGCTATATCTTTCTCTGTCTCTGACTGTGCCTGACCACTCTTGGAAAAACATATCTAATAAACGCTGCTTGAATATTTTCAAAAATGCATTAACGTTCTGAACACCTTGGTTTATCCACACTTCATAAAAACCCGCCTTAGAAAGCATTTCTCTTATCTCCGTTACCCAGCACCTTTTATTATCGTTGTCCATCGATAGCATCATTATGTATGCCTGTTTGGGTAATCGGCTTTGTTCCATTTGTAACAATCTAAACCAGTATTTAATACATCTAATTTGTGAATTTAAAAACAATGGATATCTACCAAGCTCACTATAAACCATTTTATTTGGGGTCTTTAGGGGTAAACCTAAGTATCTTTTACAGGCTAATAAATGCACTTTCTCTATACTTTCTAACCTCTTATAACCCCAAATTTCTGATGAATACAATAATACAGGCTGTACTTTAGCATCAAAAATTTTAGGTATATCTTTGGTGACATTTCTTTACATTTTTTAAAAACCGGACAAAGCCAATATACAGCCTTTTTCCCTTTAGCAACTAAATGATTTGTACACGTCCTAAACTCAGCATTGTTGTGAAAGAAAAACCCAGATAACAATACATATTAACAATTTCTAGTTCTTTACCCTAAAAAAACCACCTTTCTCTTGATTCCTAAATACCCGCCTTTCCTAAATACCATGATCTTAGTCTTATCTTTGTTAACAGATAATTTCAATTTATCACAACAGGTTTTTAAAGAATCTAATTGGGCTTGTAATCCTCCCGGTGACGTTGATAACAAAGCTACATCATCTGCGAATAGCAAAATGAACAATTCAATCAGAGTAGGTAATAGTTGAACACCATGGACACCAGTGTTATTAATGTGATTTGCCAGTTGATTAATAAATAGAGAAAACAATGTGGGACTCATGACACAGCCTTGTCGTACACCTGATGGACATGTAAAGAAATCTGAAAATTCACTGTTCACGCGCACACAAGAGATTAAAGAATCATACATGCTTTTCAAGGCACCAAAAAATTTCCCTCTTATACCCTCATTATAAACTACCTTCAGTAGTTTTGCATGGTTAACAGAGTCAAATGCCTTTTTGAAATCAATAAAAGCAACATAAATTTTCTGTCTTTTCTTATTTAAGTATTTCTGAACAATAGCATAGAGATTAAATATCTGGTCTGCTGTTGAATAATCTTTTCGAAACCAGCTTGGTTTTCAACTATTATATCAGTATCGTCTAGCCAAGAAATTAATCTTGCGTTCAGAATGGATGTATAGCATTTACAAGAAACATTAACCAATGATATCCTCTATAGTTGTCTGGCTGGTCGGCATCACCTTTTTGAAAATTGGAACAACTATAGCTTTACGCCATTCCCGTGGGTAGATCCCAGAGTCAAACACTTTATTGAAAAGCTTTGTTAGGAACTTAACGACCACCTCTCCTCCTGCTTTCAACATCTCCGAAACAACACCGTCTAAGCCCCCTGCTTTCCCATTATTTAGTTTCCTTATTGCCTCTTTTACTTCTTCTTCTGTGATTTCTTTGTTTAAAACTATCATCACTTGCATTGCCCAGATCGTTAGTAACATTACTTCCGTTTCCTTCTAAATCGTTACTACCTCATTAAAAACCCTTGAAAATGATTAAACCAGTCATCCAATCCAATTCTATCACTCAAATCCTTTCGTGCACTCACACCACCTAACGTCTTTAATTCTTTCCAAAACTCAGCTGACTTGTGCGCATTAGCTGCCAAGGATTCAGCTGTGTTTCTGCGAAATTCCTGCTTTTTCTTTCTAAGCAGTTTTTTATATTCCTTTCTACTTTTAGTGTACTCAAGTCTGTCCTTTTCAAGCGTCTTTTTCTTATTCCTCTTGCTTCTTTTAAAAATTCTTAACATTTTTTCACTGTTAACTTTAGCATCTTGACATTCTTGGTCATACCAATGCGTTCTTTTTCTTCTTGGGCGAAACATAGCATTTTTTAACCATACAATGTGCGGCACACTTCAAACAATCATTAAACACTTCCAAGGCGTGATCAACATCCAGGTCCAATTCTTGAGCAGCATTTTCTAATTTAATTATGTTATCTTTACTGTTAAAATTTGTTCTAAAGTCGGATTCTTTCGCTTTATCCCACAAAACTTTATTCACAATTTTCGTCTTACTACTGTCAGTTGTATTGCTAATAACCCTTTTATCAGATTCCAACAAAATTGACAAGGTAACTGGTAAGTGGTCCGAATCCACCCTATCTTTCACCGTTAAATATCTCCATTCAAATTGATAAAGCAGCTCAAAAGATGCAACAAAATAATCCACGAGGCTGGACCCAAAATCGGATAAGAAACTACAACTGTCATCAAAAACCATGTTCAACAAGTCCGTTCAAAATGCAACAGTCAAAAATATTGCAAAAGTCAAGAAGCTGTTCACCGAACTGGTTCACTTCAACATCCTGTGAATTCCTTTTGACGAATTTCCTTATCTCCTCCAAATAATCACCATCATCAGACAAACTGAAATCAAGATTTTTGTTGGCTGTGCGAGAATTTAAATCGCCAAAAATCAATGCATGAAAGTCGTCATAGGATTCGTGGAGATCAAGCATACATTTTTCTAATAACTCGATACCATATCCGTTAGGTTCTGATTTCCAAAAGGGGGAATCGTAAGGTGGAATATAGGCTGCAATAAGGAAAACATCCTTATCTGTTCTTAAAAATTCTTTTGATATTTTCAAAGTTAGAACATTATTGATATCAATGTCTATTCTTTGTACAAAATCAGAAAAACATTTTTAACCAAGACCACAACACCCCCAGAACATCTTCCATGTCTTGATAATTTCTTAGCTTTTGATGAGTAAAATATGAAAATCTTGAAAAATACTCTTGTCAATTTCACTGTCCATAAATGTTTCTGTCAGACAAACAAAATCATACTTTTGAATAAAATCGACAAACTCGTTATCAGTTAATTTTGATTGCAGTCCACAGACATTATAATTAAGAATACTAACTGGAAAATGGGGTTTTTTTATGTATATTTTGTAGAAACTGACGTGGGGAATGGTCAATGTCAGGAATCCTGCACCCACAATCACTTGTGATTTGTGCCCGGCCTCTATCCTATTTCTCACCAGTGTTTGCTGCTGCTTCACCTCGAGGTGAAGGCTGTCTCGGCAAACTCCCGTCCCTGCTGCAGACACTGTTCGTTCGCACACTGCGGAAGGCATCCACAATGTTCGTCTGACTCATGGCGCGTTGCCGGCATGTCCGAGAGCGTAAGGCACGCCCCTCCTCATCCTGCTCGGTAGTCCTGGTTCCTGACACCAGTCTAGTTCTGGGGCGTGACTGTCGAGACACAGGATTTGGGTCAGAGTCTGTACTGTCCTCTTCCCTAGACCTGTGTGCACTACTTGAGGGCAGGCTGCATTATTAGCATCATTTTCGTGCTGTTCCACAGATTGCTTGTCTTCAAATTGGTCCGGCATTACGTTGATGTTGTCGCTGTTCTAACTGCCGCTGCTGTTCTGGCTTTTCCTGTTGCTGACCTGATCCTTGCTGCTGATGCGACTCTTGCTGCTTTTTTTGCTGCCATTCTTCTTCCTTTTGCAGTTGCGGCTCCTTTTCTTGCAGCTGATCTTGCTGATGTTGCTCATCTTGAATCTGTTTTGATTGTTGTTGTTTTCCTTGCAACTGTTCTTGGTGTTGCTGTTTTTTGTCGTTTTTCTTGCAGCTGTTCGTTCTCTTGCTGCTGATTCTTTTGCTTTTTCTGTTCCTGTTCTTGCTGTTGAACGTTTCTGTGCTGAATCTGTTGTTCTTCTTGCCCTGTTGCTGTCTCTCTAGGAGCTCTTTATGCTGCTGTTGCTGGATCTGTTCTTGATGTTGCCGTTGCTGGTCTAGCTGTTTTTGCTGTTTTTCCCATAGGCATCGTTTGTTGTGTTGTTGATCCTCTTCTCGCTGTCTTTCTTTATGTATTTCCTGATTTCCTTTTGTACCCCTCTCCGTTGCAGGTCTGCTCTCTGACCATTTGGTGACCTGTGAGGTGTGGGAAGAGCATTGAACTCCTGTGGAGTGACCAGAGGACTATCGGATAGAGGGGAAAAGCCAAACCTGTGAGGCGAGGGGTGTCACGATGCGCCATATTTTGCCGGTTCAAAAGTGGTGGCCAGTGCACTGAGTCTAGTAAAGGGAAGTGTTCGAAAACCTGTTGCTGCTGATCTGATGGGACAAATGGAGAAGATTTCCTTTCCTGCCGTAGTTGGTCTGGGGGAACATACGGAAAACGCCCCCTCCCCTGCTGCTGATCAGGGGAGACACGACGCAAGCGTTCTTCCACGTTTCCTTTTTGGTTCCTGGGGCCATTGTTCTTGTAGCTGGTGGGGCCATCATCGCTTTTTAATGACCGCTGATGGCTATCATTTGATTGCCTGGGTATGTAGTTGTGTGGCCTACCATCTACGTACAGTCTTCCGTTTCTAAATATAGGTATTTTACCTTCTTGCTTCAGTTGCTGGCACTGCTCCCTTTGACTAACAGTGAGATCTGTTGCCACTCTGGATATCCTCTTGTCGGAGCCAAAGCTCTGAGATCTCTGTTTTTCAGAATGTAGAGTTTGTCGTTCATGTGGCTGAAACATACGATTAAAGGACGTTGCCAGTTTCCACCTTCGTGTCTTCCGATACGATACGTATACTCAATGTCTTCGGTTGACCACCATCTGTCGGAGGAGAAGTAATTGAGCACTGCTACGATTTCGTCCGTGTCATTCGCCTCTTCCCATGCTGCTGATTCATGTATTCCAAAAAATTTCAAATTCTTTTCTCGTTTTGCCACATTCTAGTTTTTCAAGTTTTTCTTCTATTTCGTTTAATCTGTCATGTAGAAAGACACTGTTTTGTTGAAGTTCACTTATGTCCACCTGTTGTCTTTGATGTCTGTTTTTGCGCCTTGAAGATCAGCTTCGAAAATCTTGAAGGAGTTTTGAAGATTTGAAAAAAGATCATAAATTTGTCGACTAAGACTAACACCTTGAGCATGGAGGCTGTTGTTAAAATCTGTGAACACCTGGTTTCAAACTGCTGCTGGCTGACAGGCGACAGTTCATGGAGAGCGAAAGCTGTGTCGGTCATAATGCAGTGAATGAGAGTTCAGGTCGTACAACCTCTCCTTCGACGGCCAGGTGAAGTGTGTGAGAGAGAGAGAGAGAGAGAGAGAGAGAGATTGTTATTACAGATTATGCTGTTTGTGTGTGTAAACCAATGGGTTGTGTGTGTGTGGGGGGGGGGGGGGGGGAGAGTTGACAAATACCAGATATGCTGGTTTAGAGTGTGTACACCAATGATGTGTGTGTGTGTGTGTGTGTGTGTGTGTGTGTGTAACAGTGCTGAAAAATTGCAATTGCGAGTGTCTGAAATACTTATCTTTATTAGATTTTTTTTTTAAAACAAGAAAAAAAAAAAACTTTGACTCGCTCGCTTTGTATATCCCATCTGGACTTTGAAATCAATAATGAAGTGGGGAGATGATCACTGTCTTCGCCTCCTGCCCCCTGGAGTTGCATGGTACTGACGTCATTCACCACTTCCTGTTAGCTTTGCGAGGCTCTTTGTCTGCCTCTTGTTGTCGAACTGGCAGTTTGGTGCTACATTTCTGTCAGGCTGAAGGCACACCTAGTGTGGTTCACGAGCACGCAAGACCTTCGTGCAAGCATGGGTTGAGTGAATTTTACGTCCTAATTGCCGGAGGCCTGGACATCTTGCCCCAGACTGAAGTCTAGGTATGGTGGCAGGATGTGTGGTCGTTGGCAGCAGTATTGCGCTTGCCGTCCCGGCTGTCCTATCTGGTTTTGGTTTTCGTCCCAGGCTGGGGTTGGGTCCTCTACGTTTTATCATCTATCTATTTATCATCTATTTATCATCAATCCGCAAAGAGAAGAGAACTCATACTGCCTCTACAGTGGCATGCCCACAGTACGACCACACTTTCGCATTCACTTTGGAACTGCGTGTTGATCTACGGTGTCACCGTCTTGACGTCATCCTCGCTCGCAATCACGTCCTTTGATTGTCTGTGTATGTCCATGTGTGAGTGCGGTGTGTCTTTGTGTGTGTAATAGCTCTCGTGCGAGTGTAGACCTATGAAAGGACACACGTGCAAGCGTGCTTGCGTATGTACAGTGTGTGTGTGTGTGTGTGTGTGTGTGTGTGTGTGTGTTCCATTCCTAACATTCACAAAGAACATTTACATGTGAACATGTCTTCCCACCCCATATCACCTTCAGCACACACACACACACTTTTTTCTGTTTTTGTTGTTTTATCAACGTTCTCCCAATCAGGGAAACAAATAAAGAAGCTGATGTCGGTACAAAAAAGTGTCTTGGTTTCAGTCTCCGTATTTTCCTTCCATTGCTCTCGCTCTCTGCCTGTGTGTTTGTCTTTATATCTTCATTTCCCTCAATCTCCAAGCTCTTGACTATTTACATCATATAGGAATGCGTGTGCGCGCACAAACACACATCGCAAAGGAATGCGTATGCGTGCACACAAACGTATGTACGCATGCGCGCGCGCACGCACACACATACACGTGCGCGCGCACGCACACACATATACCTGCGCGCGTGTGCACGTACACATACTAGAATGTGCACAAGCACAAAATTGAGACACAAACAGGCCTGCATGTCGACGTCACTCGTGGAGAGAGAGAGAAAGAGAGAGAGCGCGAGCTCAGAACTTGTTTAAAAAAAAGAAAAGAAAAAGACTGACACGAAATCTTGGCGGAGCGTTTAGATCTAGGCAGCCCATTCTTCCAATCACTTTCTTTCGAGAACGATAACCTGATGCAGACGACATTGAAGTCTTGCCACAAAAATCTCGTGCAAAGCGTGCCTGCCAAAGGCTGCTCGACGATTTCGAGTGCAGTCGGTCCTGTCTAGACGTTGTCAGGCTGTGTTTAACAGCTCAGCCATTTGGGGAACGTTTTGTTGCTCCGACCGGATGATTTCGCAGCCTGTGTTGTTGCCTGGGGAATAGAAGACTTTCAGGGGTTTCTGAAGAAAGCGCCTTTCTAGGGGCTGCGGGCCGATGTGTGGCAATGGGGTGGAAAGACAGCTTAACCATCAACGGGGACCTGGCCAGGTCAATGGCCTTTTTTGTTTTTGGTGGGCCCTGTTTGGGGGGCCCAAAACCCCCAAAGCAGAAGTAGCACAGGGTTTCAGGCGTGGGTTCACAACATCAATGAAATGTTTGACCCATTTGAGGAATGTGTCTTTTTTCACCACCCTGTTTCATTACATTCAATGGGGAGTTCCCGTTTGGGGGGCCTGCCCCAGGCTTTTCCCTTTTAAGTCTTTTTCTTTTGTACAACCCCATAGGGGGTTACCAATGCCCAGAAGCACGGGCCCAAAAAAAGCCCCCTGTTTGTGTTTTTTTTTCTCCCCGCATGGCATTATCCCTTTTTGATTTTTTCCCTTTTTCGCTTATTTTTTCTGGTTTTGGCAACGGTGCTCGGGATTTTCGCCCTTTTTTTATAAATGGTTTGAGCGTGAAATTTGTGTTTGTCGTTTCACGTCCCCAGGAAAGTGAAAAATTTGTTTAAAAAGGCCCCTTTTTTTGAACCCGGAACCCCGGGGAAATTTGTGGTAGATTGGGGTTTGGGCCCGAAGACAAATGTCTTTAGGTTGGAAAAAAAAACTTTTGGGAACCAATCTTTGCCACCCATTTTTTTCCCCCGTTGAAATTGTGTTTTAGTTTTGTTTTTTTTGCAATTTGAAATGCCAGTTTCATACTTTTTTTTCTTTTTTGGCCCAAACTTAATTTGTCTATGTTGGGAGATACCCCACAAGTTCCTCTTCCATCTCATCGGGAAAAACAGGGTTTTTGGACGACCTAAAAATTTTTTTAAATTCTTTCCCCATACTTGTTCTTGTAAACCCTTGTGTCTTGGGGGTTTGCTTTGGAATCCCATGCTGTCGGGCGGTTTCTTTCTGGGCCAGTAAAACTTTTTTAGGGCCCTTTGAAGAGCCTCCCTTTTTGGGTTGGGCCCTTGTCCATGACCCATTTCTGAAAAAAAAAGGTAAGCTTACAAGATTTAAAAACCAAAACACACAAACACCACACACCACAACACACACAACACACCCCACAAAAAAAGCCCCAATTCGCAATTGTTTTTTGGGCCCATTTTAAAGGGTGCAAATCCCCACCCGCCAATCCTCCCCTCTACCACTTCAAAAATGTGTGCGCGGCTCTTCAAGTTCCCCAAAAATCTCAGATTTTTAAGCTTTTTAAATTTACTCACTGGTAGGGACGAATATCATAACCCAAAAATCACCCAAAAAATAAATCGTGAGAAAACCAGAATTTCAACTTTTTTAATGTTCCCTTTAGCCCACCCGACCGAAAAGGGGCCAATCAGGGCTGTGCAATTTAAACTCCCTTTGGGGACAAACCTAAACAAAAAAAAACAAAAAAATTAAATAAAAAAAACCCCCTCCGGTTCTCCCTGAAAAGTTTAATAAAAGCGGAAACAAATAAATTTTCCAAATGAACTGATTTTAAAAATTGAGCCTGGTCGGGTTTTAAACCCCCTTCCCGTAGGGCCCCAAAAAAAACTCTCAGCCGTAAAATCGTGGGTGCCCCACACACCCATGGTCGTTATATGGGGCGATTCGGTAAATTGTCCTCGCCGTACTTTCGTGGGTGCACAAAAACCCCCAGGGTTTCTTTATTTTAGGCGTTTTCGGGGGAATAGCCCTCCCCGTAGCCCGGGGTGGGGAACAGCCCAAGACTTTTCATAGATTTGTTTTGTATTTTTTTCTTTGTTTTTCTTGCTTGCTTTATGTTGTGTGTGTGTGTGGGGTGTGTGTGTGGGTGTGGTGTGTGTGTGTGTGTGAGGGTTTTGCCAGGGTTTGTGTGGGGGGTGTGTGTGTCGGTCATTCTCTCTCTCTCTCTTTTCTCTTTTCTCTCTCTCACACACACACACAACACCACCACACCCCAAACACACCACACCCCACGCGCGGGGTCCCGAAAATAAAAAAAAAGAAGCCCAAGTTTCCCAGATGAAAAGTTTATCAAACTAGCTTGGGGCCCGTTCATGTAACCTATCAGGGGATGACAAACCCAAAGAACAGCAAAAACATTGTCTTTTCATAACAAAGGGGTGATAAAGAATGCAAGTTGATAAAACAACCGTGTAATTTCTTTTCTCTGTTAAAAATAGAAATCAACTTTGTTTAAAAAAAAATTTAAAATAAAAAGGGCATGGACTAGATTTATGACAAAAACCACTTGTTGCAGCTGTTGAATTTTGGGGAGGAAAAAATTTTTCCCCCAGAAAAGGTGGAAGACGACTAAGTTGAAAAAAATTCCTTGGGGGGCATCAGTGATGGAATGGGCACACTTTTTGCAGCCAAAAGGGTTTGTGCTCTTTGCGAGCCAAGCGGACCGCAGAAGCAAGACTCAGGGGCACAGTCGGGATTCGGGGGGGCCCCTTTTCATCCGATCCTCATTTCCCTTGAGAAGCTCTGCCCAACTGCAACAACAAAAAATAACCATTTTGGGTTACAATAAAACACACACAAAGACACAAAACTACTTATTTTCTTTGCAAATTTCATTACTAAAAATGTCTGAAAAATTTGCTAGCCTGCACTTTTTTTCCCCCCACTACTTAATTGGGTTAGCATTATGTGTGTGGGTGTGTGTGTGGGGTTGTGTGTGTGTGTTGTGTGTGTGGTCCCCCAAAAGCAGGAAGGAAAAAAAATATTTTGCGCACTTTACTTTAAATGGGGCCCCATTTTTTTTTGACAAAATTAGCACTAAAAACCCTGAAACAAAAATAAATTTGTAAAAACAAAACCCAAAACTCCCCCCCCACCACCACGTGCGCCACAAAACTTCAATCGGGTTATACTTTCGGGGTGTGTGTGTGGGTTGTGTGTGTGTGTGTGTGTGTGTTTTGGTTTTTCTCTTCCCCCTTACCATTTGCTTGTCCTTGCCCATCGGGTTCCTTTCATCAGTCTGGTCATCCCCAACGGGCTGGTCCCCGTCACCATTCGGGTTGTCTTGAAAAAAATTCAGTGCATCTTCGGGGGGCTGGGAAAAAAAAGAAAAAAAAAATTTAAACGTTTTTTTTCCTGTTCCGTTTTTTGTGTTTCTGTTTACGGTGTTTTGTAAAAATGAAAAGTGTGCATAAAATTTTTTCTATGCTCAGAGGGTTTTGTGTAAGTTAGGGCATAAAATTTCAATGTGGTCGGGTACTTTTAGGCATAAGGGATTTTTTCTTTCTTACACGCTTTGAATCGTTGTCACTGAAACACAGGGCACATCGGGTTTTAAAACTGACTGTCAAAGCGTATGAGGAAAAATGAGGGGCTAAATACTTACAGTTTAGTGCTTCAAAACCCCTTTGGTTCAGCTCCTTTGGGAAACTTTTCAGGGCTTAAAAATATGTTGAAAAGTTCATTATGGTGCAGCCTGAAAATTATTCATATGTAAAATTTTTTAAAACCCGGTTTAAAAAAAACTCGGTTTCAAGAAAACTCGGTTTTTGGAAAGCAAAAAAAATTTTCCCTGCCGAGCGTGTTTTTTTTTTCTTATTGGGAAATTTTTGGGGGGTTTAAGGGGAAAACTCGTTACAAAAAAAATGGGGATTAAAAAACAGTTTTGCTCTCCCAAAAGGGGAGGGTTTTGCTCGGATAAAAAAGTTCTGGCGACGGGGGGGGGAAAAAAAAAAGGTTTGGGGGGGGGGGGGGGGGGAAGGGAGAGGGGGGGGGGCGGCGGGGGGCGCTATCCCAGGTTGTAAAAAAACCCACATCTGAAAAAAGGACAGAGGTCAAAAAAAACAATTGTAGTTCAGTTTTTAACGCTGAAAATATGAAAACAAGCGTTACATAGAATTGTCCATTTTTTGGACTGTCTAGAGCATAGCTGAGCCTACAGTACTTTTTTTGTACTTGTCCCTTGGTGCGAAAAATTTAATTTAATTAAAACACGCCCCGGGAAAAAAAAACTGGTAATAACAGAAAGCAAATTTGCTACAGGCACATGATAAAAAAATTTTAGAAAATTTAAACCCCAATTTCATTTTTCCTCCATTTTGATGTACACCGACATAAAATAGTTTAAAATTTTATTTTTACAGGGTGCCTGGGGAATTTTTTATGACGGAGAGAAGATGGCGGAAAAAAAAGGCCCCAGGAAAAGGCATTTTCCCTTTAAAGGGCCCTTTTATTATTTTTGTTTTTTCTTCCCCAAACGTTGGCCCTTTTTTGGGTCGATTAAAAATGGGTTTTTAAATTTCCCCTCAGAAATCAACAACAAAAAGGGAAAAAATTTAATTACAGCCACAAAAGAAAATCGGTGAAAAGGAAACTCAAGGGCATGTCCGACGGCTCAAAAAGCAATGGGCCCCCCCAAGAAGCTACGCCCCCTAAAGTCTCCCACGGGCGAGGCATCCGGACAAGGAAAAGCGTTGGTGCGTTGGGTAAAAAACATTTTTTCCCGTTGTCCTCCAGACCAGAACCAAACTCCCCGCGGGGCCCTTGTGCGTTTGAAAGCCTCCCCCTCATGGGGGAAATGGATGAAAAACCCACTCTGGCAGAACTAGAGAAAGCAACCCGGGCCCTGCCCTTTCGGGAAAAAAGCACCAGGGAAGGATGGCTTTCCCCAGAAAGTTTTCAATGTGGGGGCAGTGCACTGCTTGAACCCCCGGCCCCAAAACCCCCTTTGTCAGTGCGGGGAGGAAGGGATTTTCCTTTCAAATATGAGGGGATCCCAAATTTGGGTCCTTTTATACAAGAAAAAAAGGCGCCCAAAAGGGACTGCAAAAATTTACAGAGGAATTCTCTCCTGGGGCTTGTGGGGAAAAGTTTTTGCAAGGTCGCCCTGAAACAGGCTGCAAAAGCTCGATGCCCGGTGTCCCCGGAGGCAATGCGGGTTCCGCTGGGAGAGATAAACCCATCGAAGGGGTCTTCTCCATAAAGAAGCTGAAAAGAGAAATTTTAGGAGCAGCAAAAGGCCCCTCTTTTGGCCTTCTTTGCCCTGCCCAAAGGCATTTGATCTTGTCAGCAGGATGGTCTTTTTAAAACGTCTAGGAAGTTAGGCTGCCCACCATGATTTTGGGGGGGACCCAGTTTTCCACGGAGGGACATGAAAAGGCCCACAGTGCGTCGCCGGCTGACTTTCAGATGCCTTCAAAAATACGCAGGGGGATCAAACAGGGCTGTGTCCTCGCTCCCCCCCTCTTGGGGCTCTTTTTTCCCCGCTGTCTGTGAAGCACGCCTTTGGAACATCAATTTGGGGTTTGTTCCCCTTACACCCGACCCGAGGGCCCGGGACTGTTCAACCGGGCTCGGGAAGGCAAGAGGCAAAGGGGGGGGGGGTGACCCAGGACATGCGGTTTGAGTTTGACGCTGTCTGGCCACCCACCCCGAAGGGGGATTTACAGAGTTTGATGGCCCTTTTTGCAAAGGCTTGTGGGGTTTTTGGCCTGAAAATTTAAGCTTAAAGGGGAAGACAAACCCCTGATGGCTCAGGATGCTGAAAAAACCCCGAATCACCATAACAACCTTAAATTTAGGGGGCCTTTTGCCATTTCCCAGGGACCTCAGTTCCCCCTTCACCGAAAACCTCCCCTTTTGGATACAGAGACAACAGAAGGATTGGAAAGGGCCTCTAAAACCCTGGCCAGATATCTCAGAGGGGAGTGGAAAAACAGCTTTTTAAAATTTGGGAACCCCAAGGGATTGCTGTGTACCGAGCCTGTGTCCCTAAGCACTCCCCTGTCGCCGGGAAATCCTGGACCCTGTTCCCCAAAAGAGAAGAGGTGAGGGGCCTTTTCCCCCCTGCGCTTTTCCCCGGCGAATATTGGGGTCACATGGATTTGATCGGTGACAAACAACGAGTGTTGAGCGGGGGAAAAGTTTCCCCGGGCATGCCACTCTTCCCCGTCAGGTCGCCTCGGGTTTGGTTGGTCATGTGCGTCAAATGGAGACGGAGGACCCCCAAAAAGAAAATTCGGACGCAGAGCTTGCCTCGGGAAAGAGAACAACGGGAAGACCCCCAACCCCGCTTCAAGGATGTTTGCAAGCGCGCCCTGAAGGTTTCTCGACTTCGACACCAAAAACCGGGGGGAAGAGTTTGGGTCGGACAGTTTCCAGCTGGGAACACTGTAAACACTGGGCTGGAAGCTGGCGAAGTAAGCCCCGGGAAAGCTTAAACGACGAAAAGCTTTGCACAGAAAAAGGAACAAGCGCTGCGCCCCCGCTGACTCGGCCTTCAAGGCATCAAAGAGCAGAGACGGGCCACTCCTTGTGGGTCTATCAAGCCAAAAGCGGACCCCTGTTTAAAAAAAGGGGAAACATTTTTTAAAGGGGCCCCCAAACCCTTCTTTCTCCGGGACAAAAGGATCCCAAACCCAAAATTAGGGGCATTAAGGGAAATAAATAATTTTTTTTTTTATAAGGGGTACGGTATCTTTTTTGCGGGGCCCTTTTCCTGTGGTTTTCAGTTTAATGGAGGGTCGCCAGAGAAGCAAAGGGGGAGCAAGAAATACAAGCAGGTCAAAATTGTGTCAAAAATTCCCTTGTCTTTTCCAGGAGGGTTAAAATTTCTATTAGAAATGCGTGCGGGGAAAAAATTTTAAAAAAAAAACAAAAATTTTTCCCGGGAAGTTTTCTAGTACTCATAAACGCCAGCTATAAACCCATAAACCCCCTTAATTCATCTAACCCAATGTGTTGCCTTTTTCCCAGGATTATAATTTCTTTGATTTATAAGATAAATTTTTGGGAATGCTTTTAGCCCAAGTTTTGTAAGAACTTAACTGCCTTTGTGGGGGAAAAAAAATTCCCCAAATAACCCAACCCCTTTTTCAGGTGGCATTTAAAAACCCTTTTAAACCTTTAAAATCCCTCCTTAATGTTTTTCGGGAATCAAGTTGAAACCGATTTCACCCCGATGTGAAAAAAATTGCAGTTTCTTTAAACACCCAAAGCCCTTTTTAAATTCTGTTCTGTAAATGGAGCGATTTTTGAGTGTTTTGATCGAGTTCTTTGTTAGCTCTTTGGGTTGCCCTTTTTTATTTTTCCCTTTTGCTGTTTTTCTTCAAAGCCTTTTTTTTATATTACTTAATACCTCTACCCCCCCCCCTTTCCCTCTAACTTTGCCCTTAATATCACTTAACGTGGATGCTTTAAAAATTGAAGAAACACACAAATGCTGAAACGTCCCCCACCTCCCCCCAAACCCACCTCTTTCCCCTTCGTGTCCACGGGCTGACTGGTTCGTCCACATGCATAACACAAAACCACACACACACCCCTCACACCCCACACCCCAAAAACACACACAAAACGCACACAAAAACACGAGCACAGCCCCCAGACACAACACATACACAAGGCGCATAAACACCCCATTCCCCAAAAACAAAACCGCACACCCCAATAATAAAAACCCCTGCGCATACACACCTTTCAAACACACGCGCTTTTACCCACACGCGCGCGGCGAACATACCACACGGCACACACACCCCCCACATGTTAAACATCCGCTTAACACCCCTCACCACACACACACACACACACACACACAGGGGCAGAAACGCACGCCGCACGCACGCGCGCGCACCCCCTTGCACATATCTACACACATAACACGAAACAACACGGCCCCCACACACGCCGCACGCCGCTAAACACACACACACCCCCACACACACCACACACACACAAACACGAACAAAACACACGTGCGCACTAGCTTTCACGAGAGGGGAGGGGAGGAGAAAAGAGAGAGAGAGAGGAGAGATTTTTCAAAAACATGGAAATATGGGGTTTTTGTATTTTAAAAATCGACGTGATCAATGAAAAAAAAAAGAAAGCTTCTTCAGTTTCAGGGGACATATTTCACCATGCCTTTCCCACTGCAAAAAAAGTGCATGCACAAAGAAACGGGCAATTCAGGTAAAAACGAAATGCCCAAAGATTGAGCAGCGTTCAGAAAACCTCGGGGATGGGTTAAAAAAAAAAAGACGTCAATGAAAAGGGGGACCAAATTTCTGTGTTGTCTGTCTGTCGGTGTGTCTGTCTGTTTTTACGTCAATCTGTTTTGTCTGTCTTCTCTGTTTTGTTGTTGTCTGTCTGTCTTCTGTCTCTCTCTCTCCCCTCTCTCTCTCTCTCTCTTTCTCTTGTTAAAAGGGAAATTTGTTTTAACACCTTTTTCCTTTTTTTTTTTTTTTTGCCCCCCACCACCCCCCACCCCCCCCCCTGTCTGTCTGTCTGTTGTCTCTTGGGGGCCTGTTTGGACAGTACTTTTTGAAATTTGTTGCAGGGGCACTGAAAATTTGAACCCCTTTCTGATACTACCGGTTATCAGTTTTAAAAAGGGCCTTCTCATGTTCTTTACTTAAAGGGGACATTATGCAAACATTTTTTTATAAACAAAAAATAGATTAAGGGGGGTTTAAATGTTTTAATCCAACCCAAATTTTTATACAAAAATCGCCCCAGAGGGTGCATGTTATCCCAAGCCAAAAACACATAAAAGGAACAAGCTAAATTTTTTTACAAAAGAAAAGGGTTCCCTGGGGGTCAATTAAAATTTCCCGTTATCAGAAAAATTTTCCCAAAAAACTTTTTTAAAACCCGGGGCCTGGGTAAAAGGGAAATATTTAAAAGGGAATTTTTTTTTAAAACCCGGGGCCCCGGGTTTAAAAAAAGATTTTCCCCAAGGGGAATTTTCTTTATCCCGGGATTTCGGATACGGGAAAACTCGGTTTTAAAAGAAAAAAAAAAAAAATTTCCCCTGCACTTTCTTATAACCGGTTTTCTACTGTCCCAAATTTTTATTTTATGGTTCCCAAAATACATTTTTTGTTTGATTTCCCATCAGTTTTCACTCAAAAGGGCTGGGTTAGTTTTGGCTGTATGCAAAAAAATTTGGACTTGCTTTCAGGGACTTTCAGGCGAAAAAACCCTTTTTTACTGCTGTGAGTGTTGTAACAAATACCATCAATTTTTTTCTGTAGCCTTTTGATAAATTTGAAATTAGTTTCACAATTAAAAATGATAGAACCCCCAAACGCAAAAATGTGTTACTCGCCCCCTACTCGGGACACAATGTTATGCTCGTTTGCCCAAAGGGTCCTTTAATAAAAAAGAGCTTTGAGCAATAAGGGGTAAAGAAGATCAAGCCTTATGGAATGCAGGGTAACTTTTGTTTAAATGAAGGTAGGTAAACAAAAATTTGTGAATGTTTTCTTTTTTTTGAAACCCAGCGAATTTTCAGAAAGTGGGATCTGGAACTTTTCCACAGGCTCGGGCGGGCTTCAGTGACGGGAATGTGACGTCATTTAAAAACCACGCAGTCCCCTATTTTTTTGCACCGGCATGTTCTGTCGGGGGTTCTTAGATGATGTTTGCAAGGGTGTGGAAATTCCCAATTCTGAGTAGGGCTAAGCACGCAATTTTCTTTTTTGGGAGTATGGGTGTGTGTGCCCCCACGACGTACGGCCCGCATAGTTCCTTTCTTTCGTAGGGGTTTGTGTGTGCCCCCGTTAGGGCCCCGGCCACAGTTCCTTTTTTGGCTTAATGGGTGTGTGTGCCCCCACAAAGTACAGGGAAAGGGTTTTATACGATGTTTTTGTTTTTTGGATTATTTGTTTTTTTAAAAAGGAAAAAATGGCATCATTTTTGGGTAGTACGTGCTCATTTCCCCTTTACTAAAAAAAAGTAAAAAATTTCAGTAAGTTTGTATGCACAATAACTGAAATATAAAACATTAAAAAAAAGTATGGGGTTTTGCCCCCACGGTGTAGGGGAAAGGGGGGCCGGGGGCCCCAAAATATCCCCGCTCAAAGGGGAAGCAAAACTTAATGGTTTGACTTTTGCCCCGTTAAATTTTTCCCCAAAAAATTACATGCCAAGGGTTAACTTTGTTTTTGTCTGAAAAGCTTTCACAGTGATGTTAAAAATGTGTTCAGCAAAAAAAGATAGTGGTTTTTTCTTTTTTAGTCCCAATGCTTTGTTGAAGATAAGAAACGAAAAGTTACAGATTAAGGGGCAAATTTTTTAAAAACCCTACCGTCGGCGCTCTCTCCCACGTGAGCCATGATCCCCGTGCAAGGGACGTTAGGCAGCTGCGATGTCCACTGGCAAGAAATCAAAATTTATCAAAACCATGCTTTTCTCAAAAAGGGCATTGGGCCCCAAATTTAAAAACCGCGCGTTTAAAATTACCGACTTTCCCTTATATATGTGTGCATTTTTGTATGTATTTTATTATGTATGGTGTGTGTATGGTGTATGTATGTATGTGTGTATTTTTGGGGTTGTATGTATGTTTGTTTTTTGGGCATGTATGTTTTGTTTGCGGGAGGTTTGCATTATGTAGTATTTTTATGTATGTATGTATGCATGTATGTGGAAAGGGTATATAGTAGGTTTGTATGGATGAAATGGCTGGGCGGGGGGTTTGGGTTGGTGAGCGTGTGAGGGGGTGGGGGGGGGGGGAGGGGGGAGTTTTCCCCGTGCGGGTTTTGTGGGTACGGGGGTGAGGGGTGGGGTTTGTGTGTAAGAAAAGCGTTGTACATGCGCGCGGGGAGCTTCCCACCCCTTGGTGTGTGTTTTTTGTTTTGTGTATGTGTGCGTGTGTGTGTGGGGTGGGTGCGTGGGTGTGTGTGTGTGTGTGGTGTGTGTGTGTGGCGCGTTGGGTGTGTGTGTGTTTGTCTGTCTGTTGTCCCGGGGCGCACTCACAAAAATCAAGCAAGTGCACTCACGAACCCCCGGTGGTGTGTGTGTGTGCGCGTGGGTGCATGTTTTTTTTGTTAAAATTTCTTCCCCTTTTAAATCAACGAAAAAACACTACACGGGGGTTTTAAATTTGTTTTCTTGGGGTTCTAGTAAAGAAACTCGGACTTCTTTGTGTTTTTTCTTTCCCCATCTCTGATGATCTGGGCACGCGCGCGCGCGGCGCGCACACAAAACCCCAACACCCCACAAACAACACCACACACACACACACACACACCACACACACACACGGTCCCCTACTTTTCCATGCCCGGGGGAAAAAAAGATAAAAAAAAACCCCAAAAAATTTTGTTTTTTTTTTGCTTAAGTTTGAAACAAAAAAACAAAAAAAAAAAAAAAACCCACCCACTATTGTTCTTCGCATCGATCAAAATAAAAAAGTAGCACTTCAAAGTTGATAAAACCCAACCCAACCAAAACTACGTCTAAAGAAACCAAATCAATGGGGAAACAAAACTAAAGAGGGAATAATAAAAAAATAGGAATAAAGGGCAAAAGATAAAAAAGATAAGATAATGTTGTTTTAAAATTTAGCCAGCCGACCGCAAAGGGCACATCGGGCTGTCCCCAAAAATTGGCGGGGGGAAAAAAGGGCAAATTTTATAAAGTGTGCTTTTTTAAAAGGGGGCCCGTTTTTTTTTCCTGATTTCTTTTAAAAAAAACGTGTGTGTGTATGGGGTGTGTGTTGGGTGTGTGTGTGTAGGGGAGAGGGGGGAGGAGAGAGAGGAGAGAGAGAGAGGGGGAGGGGAAGAGAGGAAAGAAGAGAGACTCGAAAAAACAGATGCACGCGCGAAACATAATCTCAAAATTACGCGCGCCGCGCCACGCAGGGCCCCGCACGCACGCGTGCCAAATGCAATGTACACACACACCCCACACACACACACACATATATATTTATATAGATTTATATATTTTTTTATTTTATTTTTATTTATTTTATATATATAAAAACAGCAGCAAGGGTTTGACCACAACTAAACAAAAAAAAAAACCCAATTTTTTAAACGTGTTTTTTAAACCCTTTCGGACTATCGAAACGTGGGGGAAAAAAATTCTCGGAAAATGTGTCGGATAAAACGCTTTTCGGACTTTTTTGAAAAATTATTGTTTAAAAATTCCCGGGAAGAAATCGTAGTCGGAAGGGGTTTGTCGAAAATCGTTTCGTGGGAAAACAGAAAAGTCGGATTTTGTTTTTGCACTTTTGGGAACCTCGGAACTTCGGGCAGCGCCCGTAATTTCTGTGCACCTTTTTTGAAAAATTAAAAGGAAATTTTAAGTGAACTAAATGCGGGGCTCGGAAAAAAAGATTTTTTTCTTGCGGGTTTTTTGGGATGGCAGGAGTCGAAGTGGAGATAGGATGAGAACAGGGGGGTTTAAAAAAACATGTCGGTCTAAGTACCCTTTTCGTAATTCAGGGTTTAAAAGTCAAAAAAAGATATTTCGAAGGGTGACTGTATGTAAAATTTAATCGGGGTTGGACAGGTTGAAAAATTATGCAAAAATTTTGTTTTAAGTGGTCTGTAAACCCTATCCATAAAAATTTAAAAAATTCATCAATAAACCGGGCCGCCGTAAGTGGGGGGGGAAATTGGGCTTAGGTCCCTTTGTTAAGGGGTTAAGTTTTAGCCCCCCTAAACGAGAGCGGGGGCAAAACCTGTGACTTTGATGTTCCCGATACCTTTTTTTTAAATCTTACCTTAAAAAGGGAAAAAAAAAAAAATTTAATAAAATAATGTTGGGCAAATTATTTTTTTAAATTTGATTTACTTGGCGGGGGGTTTTTCCTAAAATTCTTGATTGGGGGGCACAGAAAAAAGGGTTAACGGGGGTGGTTTGGGTGGGAATGTTAGTATTCAAACTGACGACTTTCAAATAGCGACGAGGTGTGTTAGGGGGGAAAGGAAACCATTTTGGGTGTTGAGATCTTTTTAAGATGTTGGGGCCGTGTGTGTGGTGTCTTTAACGGGCGGGGTAGTTCAGCCAAAAAAGCCTTGTTACGCTGCCCTTTAAATTTTAATTTTTTCTGTGGGCCCTCCAACCCCGGGCGCTTTAGGAAAACCCTGGTGGGGGAAATTGAGATTTGGGGGGAAATTTGGGCAGAATAAAAAAACAGATGGGGGGGACATTTCTTGACTTCTGTAAGGGCCATTTGTGGGTATTTTTTTTAATTTAAAATTTTTTGGCATAAAAAGTTTTAAAAATTGGTTTTTGGGATTGTAACCCTTACTTCCCCTGAGGCCCTTTTTTCCCTGAAAATTTAATTATTGGGTATTGTTCAGTTGTCTCGGGGCCTCATCGATATAGTAAATTGGGGTTTTTTTGGAATTACTATCACCCCCCCTCGTAGGTGTGCGGTTTTTGTTGTTTTGTCGTACCCTGGCTAAAAGACTCCGGGATCTTTCCAAACACCCCGAACACTTAAAACATTTTGGGTAAAAAATTGATCAGCGGGGGGATGAGAACTTTACGTGTGTGACCTTTTTTTTGCTACCCCCCCACGGGGCAGCCACACTCCGATTTTCGGGGGGCCCCGGGTTTGTCCCTTATTTAAAAATTCGGAAAACTTTAAGCGGGGGAAACTAAATGGGGAGCCTTTTCTTTGTTTTTCTTAAAATTATTTTTTTGGGTTTGTCGGATTAATTGTAGATGAAAACACAATTTGCAAGGGATCACAGAAAATTACCCAAAAAATTTATTCTTCTTTAGGTATTTAAAAAAAACGTTGTTGTTGTTTTTGCTGTTTTTGGGTTGTTGTTTTTTGTTTGTTTTTTTTTTTTGTTTTTTTTTCTTTTCTCCCCTTTTTTAATTTTTTGGGGGTTAGTGGGTTTTTCGGGGCCCTATTCAAAATAAAATAATCCCTTCAGTCTCTGCCCGCGACCCCCCTCCTTGCTGTCCCTCCCTAAAAGTTGGTGGCCCGCGTTCGGGGGGTGGGGCAAAATTGGGTTCCAGGGGGGGCCCGGGCAGGGGTTCATCTGTGATGTTCCGCGGGCAGTTTGTTACGTTGGGTTGGTTTGCCCCCTGTGGGGGCTTTTTCTTGCTGCGGATCTTTTCGACTGGGTGTTTTGGGGGACCCCCTAAATTTGTTTTGTGAAACACCCCCCCCCGGGTGTCGGGGGAAACTGCGGTTTTTAAACTTTAGTCCTGTTTGTTTTTCTTTTGAGCATTACAAATGTTGGTGTTTAAAACCAAGATGTCGAATTTTTGATATTTCAAAACGATGTGGGGTTTAAAAACGGGAAAAAACGTTTGAAATTTCCCCTTTGTCTCTTTTTTCCACTAATTTGAAATAGGAATTTTGGGAACGTAAACAAAAGTACGCTTCCCATCATGATGGATCCTGTAATGGACTGATGGAGTCTATCAACTTTGGGTAATGATCAACCCAAAATTTGAGTCTCATCCCATGGGTGCAACGCGTTGGAGATGCACATGCTCAAAAATTGTCCGGTGGTAGTGGTTTTCCGTCTGCCCCCCCCCGGCCCGTTTGTGTTTGTCTTCCACAAGATTTGGAGCCAGGGCGCGGGTTTCCAAACGAGGGTGCAAGGGGGATCAATGGAAACAAACGAAAAACGGGAACCCAGTTTGCTCCAACAGGATGGAGTTTAGTTGATCTTGTTTGGGATCCCCTTTAAAAACAGAGTAAATGGGGACTTTTACAAACCCCCTATTAAAAAACAGTAAAGAGATAAAAATCCAAAAAAGTTTAAAAATTTTCCCAAAATTTTCGGCAATTATTTTTTCCAAAACACTTAGATGGGTTTGAAGATGGAGGAGAGGGGAAAGAAAAGGGGGAGAGGGGAAAGAGGGGGAAAAGGGGGAAAAGGAGAGAAAAAAATAGATAGATAGAATGAGGGAGAAGAGAGAGAGAGTGAGAAGATGAGGGGAGAGAGAGAGGGGAGGGAGGAGAGAGAGAGAGAGGGAGAGAAAGAAATGAAAGGAAATAAAAATGAAATGAAATGGTTTAATGTTTTTAGGCCATGGGACAAAAAACATGAAGGAATGGAAAGGGGGGGGGGGGGGGGGGGGAATGGGTTTGGGGGGGGTAGGAGCTTTCATCCCATCTTTAAGTACACCCTTATTTCCATTAAACCTTGACAAAAACCACTATGACTTACTGCCTTTAGTTTTGCACATGTTGCTATAAAAATCCCATCACAAAATTGCATATTTGGTTTTTTAGATTACTTTCAAAAAAATTTCTGTCTTTTGGCCAAAACAGCGTGAAAGAAAAAATTTTTTTGGACCACAATGGACAAGTGGGGGGGTTCTCCAGAAAAACAATTTTTTCAACTAAAAATTTAATTCCTTTGGGGAAAAAAACTATTTTCAATTGGGAGTAAAAGGGCAAACATATAAAGTGTTTTTATTTTCCTACATTGCATTTAAAATTTAGGGGACTTTAAGGGCTGAAAAACATCTTTTCCCAATTCTATTCTTGTTGTTTTTTTTTTTGGTAGCACCCACATTAATCGGGTTTAAAATCCCACCCGAAAACAAAAGATTTTGGGTTTTATTTGATAGTATGATATTCAATTATTTTTAAACCAATCTATAAAAAGCTATTTCTTTCTCTGGTTTTGACTGTGCCGGCACCACTTTTGGGAAAAAACTATTTAACCTGCTTGAATTTTTTCAAAAATGCTTTAAAACGTTCTGAACCCCTTTGGGGTTTATCCAACTTAAAAAAACCCCCCGCCTTAAAAAGCATTTCTCTTATTCCGTTACCCGGCCCCTTTTTTTAATCTTTGTCCATCGATAGCATCTTTAAAGTATGCCCTGTTTGGGTATCGGCTTTTTTCCCATTTGAAACCCAATCAAAACCCCAGTTTTTAAATACATCTAATTTGTGAATTTAAAAACAATGGATATCTCCCAAGCTAACTATAACCATTTTATTTGGGGCTTTAGGGGAAAAAACCTTAAGGGTATCTTTTCCCAGGCTAATAAAGAAACTTTTCTTTTAATTTCTAACCTCTTATAACCCCCAAAATTTTTGATGAAAAAAAATAATACAGGGGTTTTACTTTAGCTCAAAAAATTTTTTGGTATATCTTTGGTGAAATTTTTAAATTTTTTTAAAAACCGGACAAAGGCCCCCCATTACAGCCTTTTTCCCCTTTTGCAAAAAAATGATTTGTACCACGTCCCAAAAATCAGGCCAAAAATTTTTAAAAAAAACCGGGTAAAAAAAACATATTAACCCAAATTTTTTGTTCCCTTTTCCCAAAAAAAAAAACCTTTTCTTTAACCTAAATACCCGGGCCCTTTTCCTTTAAAAACCCAAAGATCTTAGTCTTATCTTTTTTAAAAGATAAATTTTAATTTTTCCAAAAAGGTTTTTAAAAAATCTAATTGGGCTTGGAATCCTCCCGGGGGACGTTGATAACCAAAAACTAATCATCTGCGAATAGCAAAAAAGAACAATTTAATCAAAAGTAGGTAATAGTTGAACCCCCATGGGCACCCGTGGGATTAATGTGATTTGCCCGTTTATTAAAAAAATAGAGGGAAAAAAAATGTGGGAATCATGCCCGCCCCTTTGGTTTTTTGTTTCACCTGATGGACATGTAAAGAAATCTGAAAATTCATGTTCACGCGCACACAAAAGATTAAGAATCATTTCATGCTTTTCCAAAGGGACCCAAAAAATTTCCCTCTTATCCCCCATTTAAATTTCCTTCAGTAGTTTTGCATGGTTAAAGGGGTCAAATTTCCTTTTTGAAATCAAAAAAAAAAGCAAATAAAATTTTCTGTTTTTCTTATTTTTAAATATTTTGAAAATGCTTGAGATTAAAAAATCCCGGTTTTGCTGTTGAAAAATTTTTTTCGAACCCCCGTTGGTTTTTCAATATTTTTTCAGTATCGTCTAGCCCAAAAAATTAATCTTGCGTTCAGAATGGATGTATAGCATTTACAAGAAAAATTAAATTAACCCAATTTATATCCCTCTATGTTGTCTGGCTGGTCGGCATCACCTTTTTTAAAAAATTTGGGAAAAAATATACTTTTCGCCATTCCCCTGGGGGATCCGAGACAACATTTATTTGGGAAAGCTTTGTTAGGAAAATTAACGCCACCTCTCCCCCTGCTTTCAACATTCCGAAACAAAACCGTTTAAGCCCCTGTTTCCCCTTTTTAGTTTCCCTTTTTGCCCCTTTTACTTTTTTCTTCTGGATTTCTTTGTTTTTTTAAATATAATCATTGCCCCCCCAGAAGTTTGTAAATTTTCTTTCCTTTCCTTTTTAAATCGTTACTACCCCCATTAAAAATCCCTTGGAAAAAGATTAAACCCGAAACCAAAAAAATTCTATCACTCAAAACCCTTTTTGGTGCACTCACACCCCCCTAACGTCTTTAAATTTTTTTCCCAAAAATCAGCTGACTTGTGGGATTTGCTGCCAAAAGGGTTCAGCTTTTTTTCTGCGAAATTTTTGCTTTTTCTTTTTTTAAGCCGTTTTTTATATTCCTTTCTACCCTTTTGTGTAAATCAAATTGTCCTTTTCAAGGTCTTTTTTTTATTTCCCCTTGCTTCTTTTTAAAAAATTTTTAACATTTTTTTACTGTTAAATTTAGATTTGACATTCTTGGTTTTTCCATGCGTTCTTTTTCTTCTTTTGGGGGAAACATAGCATTTTTTAAAACCCTACAAAGTGCGGGGCCCCTTCAAAAATTTATTAAACATTCCCAAAGGGGTGATCAACATCCCGGTCCAAATTTTTGAGCGCATTTTTTTAATTTATTATGTTATCTTTCTGTTAAAATTTGTTTTAAGTCGGATTCTTTGCTTTAATTTCCCAAAAACCTTTTAAATTTACAATTTTGTCTTTAAAATTTCTGTCAGTTTTATTTCTAAAAACCCTTTTTTTCAGATTCCAAAAAAAATTGACAAAAGGGAAATGGTAATTTGGCCGAATCCCCCCTATCTTTCCCGTTAAATATCCATTCAAAATTTATAAAGGGAGCCCCAAAAGATGCAACAAAATAAACAGAGGCTGGACCCAAAAAGGAAAAAAGGGAAAATCCCTTCCCTTTAAAACCCTGTTCAACAAGTCCGTTTAAATGCAACATTTAAAAAAATTGCAAAAAAATCCCAAAAAAGCTGTTAAACCCAACTGGTTCCCCTTCACCCTCCTGTGAAACCCCTTTTTACGAATTTCTTATCTCCTCCCAAAAAATCCCATCATCAGACAAAAATGAAAAAACAAGATTTTTGTTGGGGTGTGCGAGAAATTTTTTTTTTTAAACGCCCAAAAAACAAAGCTGAAAGTCGTCAAGGAAATTTTGGGAGGGTCAAACATACCTTTTTTAATTAAAATCGTTCCCTTTTCCGTTAGGTTTGATTTTCCAAAAAGGGGGAAAACGTAAGGGGGGAATATAGGCTGCAATAGGAAAACATTTATTTTGTTCTTAAAAAAATTTTTTTGATATTTTAAAGTTTGCACCCTTATTGATTTCAAAAGGCTAAATTTTTTGTACCAAAAACAGAAAAACCTTTTTTTTAAACCCCGGGCCCCAACACCCCCCGAACATTTCCATGTCTTGATAATTTCTTAGTTTTGATGAGTAAATATTTTAAAAACTTGGGAAAAAAATCTTGTCAATTTTTATGTCCAAAAAATGTTTCTGTTCAGACAAAAAAAATTACTTTTTAATTTTTAAAAACGACAAAAAATCGTTATCAGGGTTTAAATTTTAAATTTCAGTCCACAGACATTTAATTAAGAATACAAACTGGGAAAAAAAGGGGTTTTTTATGGATATTTTGGAAAAAAACGACGTGGGGAATGGTTCCCCAAAGTCCGGAATTTCCCGCAAACCCCCCCAAACACTTGTGTTTTTTTGCCCCGGGCCTTTTTTCCTATTTCTCACCAGTGTTTGCTGCTGCGTCACCTCGAGGGGGGAAGGGCCCGTTCGGCAAATCCCCTCCCTGCTGCAGACACTGTTCGTTCGACACTGCGGAAGGCATCCACCAAAAGTTCGTCTGACTCATGGCCGTTGCCGGCCCTGTCCCAGGGTTAAAGGCCCCCCCCTCCCCAATCCTGCCGGTTGTCCTGGTTCCCGGAAAACCTTTTTGTTCTGGGGCGTGGGGGCCCGTCGAGAAAACAGGGTTTGGGTCAGTTCCCCCTTCTGTCCCCTTCCCTTTGACCCGGGGGGCACTATTGGGGGAGGGTGCATTATTAGCATCATTTTCGTTTTGTTCCCCAGATGCTTGTCTTCAAAATTTGGGCGGAATTTCGTTGATGTTGTCGCTGTTCTAACTGCCCCTCCTTTTTTGGCTTTTCCCGTTTGACCCGATCCTTTCTTCTGATGCGGGTCTTGCTGCCTTTTTTTTTGCCATTCTTCTTCCTTTTTTCGTTGGGCTCCTTTTCTTGCAGTGATCTTGTGATGTTGCTCCCTCTTGAAAACTGTTTTTAATTTTTGTTGTTTTCCCTTGCAATGTTTTGGTGTTGCTGTTTTTTTTTTTCGTTTTTTTTGCAGCTGTTCGTTTCTTTTGCTGATTCTTTTTTCTTTTTTCTGTTCCTGTTCTTTTTTTTTGAAAGTTTCTGTGCGAAATTTTTTGTTTTTTTTTGCCCCTGTTGCTGTCTTCTAGGGCCTTTATGCTGCTGTTTGGTGGATTGTTCTTGATGGGTTTCCCTTTTGGTCCCAGCTGTTTTTGCTGTTTTTCCCCTAGGGATCGTTTGTTGGGGTTGTTTTATCCTCCCTTTTCGCTGTCTTTCTTTATGTATTTCCCCGATTTTCCCTTTTTACCCCTTTTCCGTTTCAGGTCTTCTCTTGACCATTTGGGCCCGTTTAGGTTTTTGGGGAAAAGCATTGAAACCTGTGGAAAATGGGCCAGAGGGCTAAACGGAGAGGGGGAAAAAACCAAAAATTTTTGGGGGCGAGGGGTTGTCCCCGATTTGGGCCCTTTTTGCGGTTTAAAGGGTGGCCAGTGACTGGTCTAGTAAAAGGGGGAAATGTTCGAAACCTGTTGCTGCCCGATTGATGGGGGCAAAAGGAGAAGATTTTCCCTTTTCCCGCCGTTTGTTGGTTTTGGGGGAACATACGGAAAACGCCCCCTCCCCCGCTGCTGATCAGGGGAGCACGAGCAAGCGGGTTTTTCCCCGTTTCCTTTTTTGGGTTTTGGGGCCCCCTCTCTTGTAGGGTGGGGAAAACATCGCTTTTTAAAAACCCCTGATGGTATCATTTGAAATTTCCCGGGGATGTAGTTGTTTTGGCCCCCATCTACGTACAGTCTTCCGTTTCTAAATTAGGTTTTTTTACCCTTTTTGCTTCAGTTGCTGGCTTTCTCCTTTGACTAACGTGAGATCGTTGGGCCCCTCGGATATCCTCTTGTCGGAGCCAAGCTCTGGTCTCTGTTTTTTAGAATGTAGGTTTGTTTGGTTTATGTGGCTTTAAAAAATACGATTAAAGGCGTTTCCAGTTTTCCCCCTTCGTGTCCCTTCCCCCCATACGATACGAAAATCAATGTCTTGGGTTGGGCCCCCATCTGTCGGAGGGAAGTAATTGAAACACTGCTTTTCCCCTTTTTTTGTCCCTGTTTATTGGGATCTTCCCCCTGCTGCTGATTCGGGATTCCAAAAAATTTCAAATTCTTTTTCGTTTTGGGCCCCATCTAGTTTTTTCAAGGGTTTTTTTTCTATTTCGTTTTTAAACTGTCATGTAGAAAGACACTGTTTTTTGAGTTCACTTATGGCCCAACCGGGTTTTCTTTGATGTTGTTTTTTCGCCTTGAAATCAGTTCCCCAAAATCTTGAAGGGTTTTGAAGATTTGAAAAAAAAAAATTAAAATTTGTCGCTAAGAAACCTTTGGGGCATGGAGGCTGTTTAAAAACTGTGAAACCTGGTTTCAAAACTGCTGTGGGGTGACAGGCGACGTTCATGGAGAGCGAAAGCGGTCGGTCATTAAAGCAGTGAATGAGGTTTACGGGCGTTCAACCTCTCCCTTTTGCGGCCCGGTGAAGTGTGTGAGGAGAGAGAGAGGAGAGAGGGGGGAAAATTGTTATTCAGATTATGCTTTTTGGGTTTTGTGTGTGTTTAAAAAAATGGTTTTGTGTGTGTGTGGGGGGGGGGGGGGGGGGGGAGGATTACAAAATACCCGATTTAAATTTTTTTAGGGGTTTTTGTACACCCCAAAGATGGTGTGTGGTTTTTGGGGTGTGTGTGTGTTGTTGTGGTAAAAAGTGCTGAAAAATTTCCCTTTTCGAGGGGTTTTTGAAATACTTATCTTTTTTTAGATTTTTTTTTTAAAAAAAGAAAAAAAAAAACTTTGACTCGCTCGCTTTTTATATCCCTTTTGGACTTTGGGAAAACCAAAAAATGAAGTGGGGGGGATGATCACTGTCTTCGCCCCCGGCCCCCCGGAGTTGCATGGACTGACGTCATTACCACTTCCCGGTTTTTTTTGCGAGGCTCTTTGTCTGCCTCTTTTTTGTGAACTGGGAGTTTGGTGCTTTAAATTTTTTGTAAAGGTGAAGGCCAAAACCCAGTGTGGGGTTTCACGAGGGAGCAGACCTTGTGAAGCTGGGTTTTAAATGAAATTTTTCGTCCTAATTTCCCGGGGGCCTGGACTTTTTGCCCCCGGTTTAAGTCTTTGGTATGGTGGCAGGGGTTTTGGGGGGTCGTTGGCAGCGTATTGCGCTTTCCCTCCCGGCTGTCCTATTGGTTTTGGTTTTCGTCCCAGGTGGGGTGGGTTTCCCCTACGTTTTATCATTTATCTATTTATATCTATTTATAATTTAATCCCCAAAGGGGAAGGGGGAACTCATACTGCCCCCTTTTTGTGGCAAAGCCCCCAGTACGAACCCCCTTTCGCATTCCTTTGGAATTGCGTTTTTGATCTACGGTGTCAATCTTGAGTCATCCCCGCCCCGCAATCCCCCGTCCTTTGATTTTTTGTGTATGTAAAGTGTGGTTCGGGTTTTTGTCTTTGTGTGTGTAATAGCTTCGTTTCGAGGGGTTTGCCTATGAAAGGACACAAAGTTTCAAACGGGCTTTCGTTTGTACATGTGTGTGTTTTGGGGGGGTGTGTGTGTGGGGGGTGTGTGTGGGTTTCCCTTCCCCCTTCCCCCGGAAATTTTAAAGTGGGAAAATGTTTCCCACCCCCTAAACCTTCGCACCCCACACCACTTTTTTTTGTTTTTGTTGTTTTTAAACGTTTTCCCCAAACAGGGAAAAACAAAAAAAAGAAGCTGAGGGCGGTACAAAAAAGTGTCTTGGTTTCAAATTTTCCGTATTTTCCTTCCATTGCTCTCGCTTTTCTGCCTTTGTGTTTACTTTATTTCTTAAATTTTTTCAATCCCAAGCTCTTGATATTTTTCATCAATAGGAATGGGGTTTTGCGCGCAAAACACCAAAATCGCAAAGGAAAAAGCGTATGCCCTGCACACAAAGGATGTAGCATGCGCGCGGGGCACGGACAAAACCCTACACGTGCGGCCCCACGACACACCTTTACCTGCGGCCCTGGCACGTTCACATATAAAAATGTGCACAAGCCCCCAAATTGAGGGGCACCAAAAAGGGCCCGCATGGGCGACGTCACTCGTGGAGAGAGAGAGGGAAAAAGAGGAGCGCGAGCTCAGAAAATTGTTTTAAAAAAAAAAAAAGAAAAAACTGACACGAACTTGGGGGGAGCGTTTAGAAAATTAAAGGGAGCCCATTTTCCAAACACTTTCTTTCGGAACATAACCTGATGCAGGCGGGCATTGGGAAATCTTGCCCCAAAAACTCCCTGCCCAAAACGTGCCCGCCAAAAGGGTGCCCCGAAGGGCTTTTTGGTGCAGTCGGTCCCGTTTGACGGTTTTCAGTTGAAACCCTAACATCCCGGCCGTTTTCCCCCCAGTCCGTGTTTTGTGTGGTTTGTGTGTGTGTGTGTGTTGTGTTGGGTTTGGGCGCGCGCGGCGCGCGGGCAGTGCCAGTTCAGTAATGAGACCCAAAATTTGGGGGGGGGTCATAGGGCGTTTGAAGGCGTCTTGTTAAAAAGCACTTTTTTGGTTTCTTTTCCTTAACTAGGCTGACCCCGGGGGGAAAGGTCCAGTGACGGTGGGAAGACCCACTGCCACAGGGAAAATCCTTTTTGACTGGGAAAAACTCAACTTTGGATTTTTTTTGGGGGGCACATAAGAAACCCTTTGGCCGGGAAAACTTGGCTTTTTTGTCTGGATAAATGGCCGTATCACTGTCCCGGGGGAGGGGTGGTTGGGTTCTGGGGGGGGTGTGCTCGGCAGTGGGGGTGGTGTTTTTTTGCCGGGGGGGCTCTGAAATCATGAAAAAGGGGGGTTTCACCCCTGGGGATTTTACTTTTTAAAGGGTGTTAAAAAGTGCATTGTAGTTAATTTTTCCCCTTTTTCAGGGCAAATTTTGTCCCTTTTATTTCTTAATGGAAATTTTAGAGAAAAGGGGAAAATTTATTCTGGGCCCTTTCCCCTCAAAACCCGTTTTTGGGCGAAAAAAGGCCCGAATAAAAAATTTTCGTTCTCTGGGGCAAGTAAGATTCAATAACAAAAAAAAACGGGTTATTACAAACAAAAATACTGTGTAGGGTTATCCCTTTTCAATACTAATTTTCTAAAATTTTTAGATTTCAGTTTTTTTTTAATCCTATGTTTTTCCTGTTCATTTTCAATAAAATCCCTTTTCGCGCAAAAATTCTTCAAAAGAGGGCTCTGTCTTTCATGTGAAAATAAAAATAAAGTCTTTTTAACCCGTTCTCTAAAGTCTTTTTAAAAATTTAGTTATATTTTTTTGGGATAAAATCCAACACTTATCCTGCATGCCTTCCAAATGAAAGTAGTTTTGACAAAGTGTTTCTCTTTTTAACTATGTTCTTTTGCCGAAAAGTCAAACTATAATTTTAATTTTGGGTTGCGTTCCCTTTAAAAAGTTTAAAAATGTTCTAAAAAACTACTCGTTTATTGCTTGGTTTTTTAAATATTTGTCATCATCTGTCCATATAAAACCCTTTTTTTATGGTATGCTTTTTTTCCATTTAAGGGGTTGGCGAAAACAAATTGATTTAAAATTAAAAACGTAACTGTTTGTAACAGGTCGAGGATAAATTTTTGTTTTTCCCCCAACCCGTCTGCCCAAATCAAAAGAGCAATGGGAGTTTTTTTTTAATTTAAAATTTAACTGCCCATAGTTTTATAAAGAACTTTTTCTAATCGGTTTTTTTTTTTATCTTTCCTCCCCCGTTAAAATTGGGTTTAGTATAAAAAAATCCCATAAGGCCCCAAATGGTAAGATTAATCCCCCTTCAGTGTGTAAAAAATTGGGTTTTTATTTAGACTAATATTGATTTTGTTGCTTGTGGGGTTTTGGCCTTAAAATTTCCCCCCTTTTTGAAGGAAAGACAACAGTAAAAAAATTTGGGCTGGGCAACGTTTAAGTTTTGCCAGCTAATTAGAATCCCTTTTAAAAAAGGGGGGTCCCTAAAGCCCACAACCCCCTCCCTTCCCTTTCTTTTTTACAGAAAATTTCCAAAAATCATTGTAAAAGTTTTCCCCCAATTTTTTTTGCGGCATGAAAATGTAATTTTTTTAGAAGCATCTTTTAAAACCCCTTTCTTCTGTGGAGGTTTTACTGTTTTTTTCCCCTACGGCTTTATTTCAAACTCTTTCCGACTTTGTCATTGGATAAGGGCTTATTGGTTAAAAGGGCCCGAGTTGGGGAATGCTTTTCTGAAAACCTTTTTTTTTTCGGCCAAAAAAATGTAAAAAGGGCTTATGAATTCAAATTTTTTGTCCCCTTCTAAATTTTGGGTTTTTAAGTGCCCTTTTAGGTCAGGGTTTTTGAAAATTTTTATATTCATACTGGCCAAACATTATTTGCCCTAGATTGGCAGTTTTTGTTTAGGAAACTTTTTGTTTTCGGCCCCCCTCTTTGCGGTTTATAATCACCCTCTTTAGGTACTCAAAAAACCTACAAAAACGGGCCCATCTCACCATTTGTTCAAAATCCGCAAGGGTTTTCAAGGTCTTTTTAAATTTAAAATTATACCCCTTTTCAGGCGCTAAAGTAAATCCCGGTTTTTGGCCCCCGGACATTTTTTTTTTAGTAACGTATTATTTTATTTCCAAAACAATGTGCAGGTTATCCCTTTTACAACTTTCCCCGTTTGTCTTTGATTTTTTTTTTTATTTTAAAAAAAAAAAGATCCGGGGCCCTCCACAAAATAATTTTTTTAAACTGTAAATTGGGAATTGTTTTTAATTTCATAATCGAAAAATGGGAGCTTTTCCAGGGTGGAAAAAAACTCCCTTTAAAAAAATGTTTTAGGGGCCCTTAAACATATAAGTTTTATTTAGTGCTTAGCTCCCTCCCAAAGAACATTTGAGTAAAGAATTTTAATGCAAGATCGAGGGATTTTCTCCCCCATTTAAATTGTTTTGGTTGGTTTTAAAATTAAAACTTTAATTGTTTAGCTGGGAAAACCTAAAATTTTAAATAGTCTTTATCAAAAAAAGTAACCTCCTTTTTTTTCAGGCTTTAATGTTAACAAATTTTTTTTAGATTTTCATTGTTAAGTTTGAGGGGGAATTTTCAAAGTTACCCATTGCTTTTTTTTAGTGAGCAAAACCCCTTAAAAACCATCAGGGGATTGTTCTCCGCCCCAAAAATTTGGGCCCTGTTTTTTCAACTTTTTGGGAAACCCTATTATTCTCCCTTTGGGTTGCTTATATTAAAAACCCTAAGGGCTTTGTAGAAAATTTCATGGAGCGCGACCGTTTTGGCCCGCAAAATTTTTATCAATTTGCATGTTTAAAAAAAGGGGGGCGGTCTTGGGTTTTTATTGTTACAAAAAATTTTTTTAAGAATAAAAAGGGGTGCATTCAAAAATTTTCTGGTGCCAAAAAATTTTTGTTGGGGGCCCCATAAAAATTTAAAAATATAACCAAAATGACACCCCCCGACATTGCTGTGACCCAACTGCCTTTTTCATAAAAAAGGGGAGTTCTCCATTGGGAAAAGCTATTTTTAACCCCCCCATTGAAAACCCCCACATCAAAGGGAAAACGTGGTTTAGTCAAACCGTGCAGGTTTTTTCGGGAACCCGTTAAACTTTTCTGTGTTTTTTGGGATCAACCCGGGTTTTGGAGTGTTTTAGGTGACATTTAAATCACCATGTTCCTTTTGGGGGGGTCAGTGTCCCCAAATTTATTTTTTATTTTAAAAAATTTTTTAGACGTATTTTGTCCCAATTGCAAGCTCCATTTCCAAATGACAAAACCCTTTAATCCCTCGCAAATAATGAAGAAGGCTTTTTTAAAAGGGTCTGTAACGAAATTAAAATTAACATAAGCAGGCTTTTTGACAAAAATTTTGGTCATAATCATGGCCCAGGCGACCTTTATTTTGGGGGGACGCACAGGAAAATTAACTATGACGGCATCCCCCTTTCAAATCTTTCTTTTTTGGGAAAACTGTTGAGCCCGGGTCCACAGCAAAAAAGCATTAAACAGCATGGACAAAATTTATCTTAGACATTCTAAGGGCCTAACTAGGGCGGGAAATTTGAACCCAATAAAAAGACTCCCATTGTTTCTTACGTTTGGTGTTTGCTAGGGGGCAAGCACCCGGCAAGATCGAGCATAAAAGTCCTTTCTGGCTTTGAGCGCAAAAAAAAAATACTTAGCAAAAATTTTGAGGACGCCATTTAAATTTTACAGTTTATTTACCTTTTAAGTATTAAAAAAAAAGGGTTTCCCCAAAAAGTTTTACAATTTCGAAGATCGAAAATGACTTTGCTGTTGGCAATTTTTCTTTTACTGTTGCCCTTTTGACCTCAGGCTTTCCGATAGGGGAAAATATTTTTCTATAATAATGAAATTTTTATAGCGGCAATGAAAAAAGGGTTGGGGGAAAAAAGACATAAAATTTTGACCCGTAAAATTTTTCAAACCCAAAAAAAAAGCCCCAAAATTAAGTTTATCTAATTCCCGAAGTCCAAAACCCCCCAAATCATTAAAAGGGTCAGCAAAGCTTGGGGGCTCCCGTTCGCGATGGAAACCCTGAATAAAGAAAAAACAGCGCTTTTTTCTTTTTTTTAACTGCCCCTGGATTACTTTGGGTTTTTTTTACTAAAAAGGGAAAACCCCAAATAAAACGAGAACTAATGCCAAAGTGGCCCCGGCCCTAAGCCCCAATACTTTGGGTTTTCAGTGACCCAAAAGGGGCCAACTGACCAATTTTCTCCCCCCTTTTACCTGGTAAAAAGTTCCCCGGCTTTACCAGCTAATTTTTTTAATTTAAAATTGGGAAAATGAAACAAGCTGTTTTTTTACCCCCCATTTTTCAGGGGGAGGCGATGGGGGCGGAGGTAATGAAATTTGACCTTTCCAACCCCCCCGCCTGTTTAAAAGCCATCACCGTGTACTTATTGCAAATCCTAAAGGGTGTTATAACGTTGTAATTTTGGCCCCCTTTTCTCTCTTTAAAAAAGTGTTTGGATTGGTTTTGCTAGTGTGTGTCTTATATAAAAATTTTCCCGGGTAGTTTCTCTTTTTTTTCACCTTTAGTTGTTAAATTTGGGCTCGGTTAGTAGTCAGGGTTTTAGTTCCCGTTTATCTTTCTTTTTTCAAAATTTTTTTTGCTTTGTTTTTTATTCTTTCTTTAATATAGGCCCTAAGGGTTTGGGGTCATCCCCCCCCCCCAACCCAGTTTTTTTTTTTCTTTTATTTTGCTCATCTAGTTCACCCAGTTTTGCCCAAAATTTTTTGTTTAAATTTGCCCCCTGATGTTCTTTAAGGGATGTCAAAAGGGCCCTTAAATTTTTTCCCCATGGGGTAGCGGGAGTCGTTTTTTAGTCTTTAATGCTGTTTTTTCCCGAAAAAAAAGGTTTTTGTTTTATTGCCTTTATTATTTCTCTGCCGATTGTTTTTAAATTTTTAAGTTCCATGTTTTGTATTTGGTTTTCTGTCGGGGTTTTGTAGTGGTTTGAAGTTTAGAAAATGCATCCCCCATCTAAAATTTTTGGGGCTAACAAGACCAAGGCGATTTTGACTTTTACAAAGTTTTTTGTTTTAATTGTTTCCCTTTGGGTAAAAACTTTGATGGGTCTGGGTTTGTTGTAAGCCGAACAGATTCTCCTGATGCCCTTTTTAAAAAAAATGGCCCAAACTTCTAATTTTAAATAAATTTGGGGGCTATAAATTCGGGAGGGGTTTTTGACCCAAAATTTTGTAAAAAAAAGCTCCGATCGTACTTTCTGTTAAATTACGCCGCATTTAGGGCTGAGCGATGCCCTGTTTTAAAAGGGAAACATTCACTCATGTCGTCTCCAGGATCCAAAAAAAATCCTAATCTTCCCTTTAGCTTCAAATTTCCCGCCAGGGTTTTAAATAAAAACTTTTTTTTTTGTTTAAAAAAATGGCTAGACATGGCTCGATTCTTAACCCCTATAGAAAACTGAAAAAACCCGGTGGGGTGAAAGGGGAAAAAAGCGGAATATTTAAATGTTTCCCAAAAAATTTCCCTCTACTATTGTGGGGATCAAATTTTTTATTTTCAAATTTCCGAAATAGGGGCGGGTGAATTTATTGTTTCCCGGCTCTGCAGTCTTACTTTTTTAAATTTGAATCGCTTCAAAAAACGACCCCAAAAAGGGGGCAGTTGTACGAATCTGGGGGGGGGCAATTTGTTAAGAAAATTTCTATAAAACTTGACGGGCAAGAAATATTTTCTTTAAACAATGCAGAATATTTTTTAAACCCCATTCTGATTATGGCTAAAAAGGGGGAAAGAAAGGGGTGTTTTTGCGTTTCAAAGGAAACGAAAAAGAAAAAGCGCTAAAAATAGAATTTGGCGCCGCAGGGTACTAAAGACGGGTTAAAAAAAAAGGGAGCTGTAAATTTTGCGTTTTTGGAAATCGTTTTCCATCCCCTTTTTGATTTTTAGTTGTTAAAAGGCAGCACCAAAACTTTCAAGGGGCATTAAAAAACAGATTTCATATGAACTAATTTTAACGGGAAAACAAACGTGTTTTCAAATCATCAGACACCGAAGCAAAGCGCATTTTGGGCTTTTCGTTTGGTTTTTTGGTTGTTAGCAAAACCCTGATTTTGCCCGAGCTTGATTAAAAGGGTCAAAATGAGTCAAGATTAGCAATTTTATTACGACGAGTGATTAAACTACAACATTTTCCCCGAAAGCAGGGCAGACACTATTGGAATTTTAGTTTTTGCACCCGCAATATGCTTTAAAAGGGATTTTTTTGCTGTGTGAAATGGGAAAAACCCTTTAAAGAGCAAGTGAAAAATTTTTTTTAAACCTAAAATAACGAAAGGGGCAATGTACAAATTTCCGGGGGTTTCCCAAAACCCAAAATTTTTGCTAGCGGGCTTTGGCCCTTATCATCCTTTTGACGAAAAAAAAGAAAAAAGTTTGGGGGGGGGGGGGGTTTGAAATCCAACAGCAGCCCGTGTCTAAAGTTTACTCCTCACCCAAAGTTAGGCTTGATGATTATTTAAAACAAAATACGGTTTTTTGGATTGCCCAAGGGGCCAAAAAGAGGATAATGGTTGGGAAAGGAAAACGGGAGAAAAAAGGGGGAGAGTAATTTAAAAAATTTAAAATTTAAAAGAAGAAAAAAAAACTGATAAACCCCTTAATGTCCCTTTGGGTTTTTTAAAATATGATGCGCAGTGAATAAAAAAATTAAAAGTTTTGAATATGTATTTTATAAATTATTTTTCATTTTATAAAAAAGGGAAGTTGTTAAAAGGTTTTTTCCAAATGTCCTACAGCACCGGGGGAGCCAAGAGAAGAGGGTAGGAGGCAAATTTTTCTGTTATAGGGAAAAACCCTGAAGTAAAAAAACCCTTTAGATTAACAAACTTACGCAAAAGCAACAAAAACTAGGCCCGGCCTTTCAAAAAACAGCAAAAAACCCAAAAGAAGGTATTTGCTGGGCCCTTTAAAAGCTGTTACTATGTTAATTTTGGAGGCTCGGGCTATAAGCGCTCTATCAGCGGAACGAGTGTTTGGGCCTTTTGCAACCCGGGGATTGGCGCAACCCCCAGCTTTTTCCTCTAGGAGGTTTGTTTTTTAGGGTCCGGTCTGTGTTCATTAGCTGTAAGTGCGGTGGCAAAAAAATTTAAAAACCCCCAACCCCCCGCCACGCTATGGTTCAACTAATAACGGTAAATTAGTTCGTTTTTAAATGCAATAAAAAAAGGCTTGTTGACTCAAAATCACGGTGAAGAATTTAAAAAGTTTACAGGCCCATTTTGATGAAATAAAAAGACAAAATTTGATCTTCAAAAAAGGGGGAGGAAACTTTTCTCAAAAGCCAGGGCGCCCAGCAGATAAAAAAGGAAAGTTTAAAAAAAAATAAACGAAAAATTAAAATTGTTCTAAACAGCTCCGTAACAACATCGAAAGGGGGTTTTACTTTAGTTTATGAGTCCCCGCACAAAAAAAACCGTTGTTTTTAATTTTTGGATTTAAACCCTTGGGATTTTTTTTAATTTAAATAAAATTTTGTTTTGGGTTAGAAAAGAAAGGGAAACATTTGGTAAGATATTTTGAAGGACAAAACGAAAATTTTTTTAAGGAATGCTTTGAGAGAGAGCGTTTTCAAGAGCCCTGAAAGATTTGATTTAGAAGTCCCTTGACCCCAAAAAACGTAAGGCAAGTGTTGTTCATGTATTTCTCCAAAATTTCCCCCCAAACTTTCCCCAAAAGACCCCCGGTTTAAAAATAATGTTTGCTGTTTTTAAACGCTATGTAAAAAAATGGAAAAACTAAGGGAAATTGGGTCTCCCAAAAAAACAGCGACCTTTTTCTCAAAAGACTTAAAACCCGGTTTGGGGAGACGAACTGCTTTCCCCAGTTTGACGGCCCCTGAAGAAACTAAAATTTAGAGGCTCTGGTTGGTCAGAAAGGGGGAAAAAATCTTTGAGATTAGATTAAAAACAGGCCCAAGTAGCACCGATTTTAGGCGGGGTTACATTCCCCTACCCGGGGGTTGGTTTTAAAGGGCAGTTTTAAACATAAAAAAATTCAGCAACAAATTTTTTCATGTGGTGCGTTCTTGCAAGGGGTTTCATTAAAATCCGCGAACAGCAGAAAAGGGGTGACTAAAATATCGGCAATTTCGCCAAAAATTTTTAACTTCAATGGGGAAAAACCTTTCCTGTTTGGTAGCCAATTGATCCGTTTGAAGAAAAAAAACAACCCAATTTAAATGTTAATTTACACATTTGGGTGAGGGGGAAAAAAATTTGGTGCCCAAATTTGTGTCCCCGAAAGTCCAAAATAGGCGAAACCCGCCAAAGTATGTGGACTTTTCCCCTTTTGTTTTCCAGCCGGGCGGGCCCTTACACATTGTTTTGAACAAGGGGTAGACTAATGCAGCTTTCTTCAAAGTTCATGGCAAAAAAGAATTCTGTAAAAAAGTTTAACAAAAATGCCATCTTTTTAAGCGCGAGCGAAAATAAAAAACCTTGTTTAAAAATTCTGTAGCTGTAAGACAGAATAATACGCCCCCACCCGGGGTCTAAAATTAGGTTTTTAAAACTCGAACCCGCTGCAAAAATTTTCATATGTTGTTTTCGCAGGTTCGATTAATCATTTTTTCTTATGAAGGGGCCCGCGGCCCCCAAAAACTTTTTGAAAAACAGTCTTAATGAGTAATCATCAGATTTGTTCATTTGCCTTCATTGTTGTCAGGTCGGATGGCGCCCATTCAGCACCAGAATTGTATAGAGGCCCAGATGCTGCAGAAACATTCTTAAAACGCATGCAGCAAGTGCGTAATGACTGTTCTAATAATCTGAATTTATCTGAAATCATAATGACGCCTGAAGACCAAGAACAGTATGGCTCAGCCACACATTGTTGGATTTGCGGTTTAGGCCTCTCATCAGGCGAAGCCAATCCAAAAGTAAGAGACCATGATCACATTAGCGGAAAGTTCAGAGGCGCGGCGCACAGTAAATGCAATCTTCAACTAAAGTTTGAACCAAAGACATGGAAGCTGCCTGTATTCTTTCACAACTTGCGAGGTTACGACTCTCACCTTATAATGCAAGCAGTAACCAGCGCCTTAAGGGTAGCATGCATTGCACAGTCATCAGAAAAGTACATGTGCTTTAATCTAAATAACATGTCTTTTTATGACTCTATGCAACACATGATGGGTTCATTAGAGTCACTGGCTATGTCCTTAAAGTCCTGCCCAATAACAGAAGAATATTTTGACCCAACTCTCGTTAGAAAGGGCGTTTATCCTTATGAGTACATGAACAGTTGGGAAAGGTTTGCTGAAGATACGCTTCCACTAAAGGCGCGTTCTTTTCTAGTCTTAGAGGGAAGGACATTAGTGATTCTGATTACCAGCATGCTCAAGATGCGTGGCAGAAGTTAGATTGTAAAACGATGGGAGACTATCATGACTCCTACTTGATGGCAGATACATGTTTGTTGGCGGATATTTTTGAAAATTACAGAAAGACCTGCATGAAACATTACAGCCTGGATCCCGCGCATTACATTTCTGCGCCGGGATGAGTTGGGATGCTTTCTTAAAGTTTACTGGAGTACAGATTGATTTATTGTCTGACCTACCAATGATTCCAGATGATTGAAAACGGATTGCGTGGAGGAATTAGTATGGCGTCGCATCATTATTGTAAAGCAAACAACAAATACTTGGACGACTATGATCCGAGTAAAAGGTCTAACTATCTCATGTATTTAGATGCAACAATCTGTATGGATGGGCAATGGCGCAATCACTTCCATTACGTAACTTTAAAATGTACACAGGCGGCGACCCGAACAATATTCAAAAGGCATTAAAGTGGTTGGGCAGTTTGACGCCGGGTCAACAGCGCGGATACATTCTAGAAGTTGACTTAGAATATCCTCATGAACTCCATGACCTACATAATGACTACCCATTAGCAGCAGAAAGTCTAAAGATGGATCCAAGAGAACCACCTAAACTTGTGCCTAATCTTCGAGGCAAAAAAAATTATGTCTGTCATTACAGACTTCTACAATTTTATTTAAGACATGGTTTGAAGTTGACAGCAGTTCATCGCATAATTGGCTTTGATCAGAACAGTTCATGAAACCATACATCATGAAGAACACTGATCTCAGAACTAAATCCACAGATGCTTCAGAAAAAGACTTTTTCAAGCTGATGAACAACAGCTGTTTTGGAAAGACTATGGAAAATCCCCACAAGCGCAAAGATGTTAGATTGGTCACTAGAGAGAACGAAGCAATTAAGCTGACTTCAAAACCAAATTATCAGAACTTTACAAGATTTCATGACCAGCTTTTTGGCATAATGATGAAAAAAAAGAAAGTCAAATTGGACAAACCTGTATTTATTGGTTTACCGTTTTAGAATTATCAAAGCTTTTGATGTTAGAATTTCTTTATGACTACTTTAAGCCCTCGTATCCAGAGTCCAGAGTACTTTACACAGATACAGATAGTTTTGTTATAGATATCCCTACTGAAGACATCTATAAAGACATGGAAATGGAAGTAGCTAAAGGACATGCGGGATGGTATGATACATCTGATTACCCTAAAGATTCGCCTTTGCATTCAATTACTAACAAGAAGGTTTTAGGAAAGATGAAAGATGAATTATCTGGAAAGGTGATTAAGGAGTTTGTTGGTTTAAGGTCGAAAATGTACAGTATTTCGAGCCAGGAGAAAATCATAAGAAAGCAAAGGGAATATCTCGCAGCGTTGTGCAGTCAAACATATCACATGACAACTACAAAGAAGCATTGTTCGGCAATAAGACTTTTCATCATGACAACGTAAAACTACGATCTAATCTACATGAGATCAACACAACTGTTGTAACAAAGAAGTCATTAGATAGAACAACACAAAACGGGTGTTTGTTAATCCGGAGTTTTCATATGCAATCGGGCACTGGAGGACCGCTATAAACAGGGGGGTTTATATTTTTCATCAACTTTTATTATAAGATCAATCATAGCTTCATCCAATTCATTTAAATCTTTTCTCATGTTTGCTTGATGCGTTCGAATTTTTTTTATATTTCAAGATTTTCTTTTTCCCAATTTGGGGGTTTGAGTTGTAGGTGATCTGGATGATTTAGCATGCATTGATTAATCCTCGAAAATGTTTCCTTAATAGCATTACACGCATGAAAGGATTCCAGTATCATTTCAAGGTCTCTTCCTTTACCATTCTTGTTTCGTTCTGCGCTTCCTTTGGCTTCCATTTTAAACCAAAATATGTTTACGTAAATTAATTAAAGCGGAACTGTGTCTGGCGGAATTATCTGCAGTTCTTCTTTCACAAAAGATCTTTGAGGAGCTGGTTGTTTTGTTGTGTCAGTTTCTCGTAAATAATACACGGGCGGATTCATCTTTACAATTCTTTTTATTTCATATGGGTCAAACACTCCAAACTGGATCGGTTGCCCTGATGCGAGTGTCCCTTCTGCTTCTCCCGGTAAATAAAGGTACCTTACTTTCAATCCAAATGGTAATAGTTTGCCGGACGAAGACTCTCCTTCAGCAACATTTATTGTTTTTCTTTTAATTGCTTGTACTGGTTTTAGGCCTTTAAATTCTTCATTATTCATTGCGCGCAAAACTGAGGGCAGTCTTCTAACCCATTCTGTGTTGCGAGAATTGTCAATCAGCTCTCTGTGATACTGGTAGGAGAAAAGTCTTTCGGCTAACTGTTTGTTAAAGTTTTCAACTAAAGCCTGTGATCTGTGAACTCCCGGAATGCCTCTTCTAATAGTAACTCTGTGTTTTAACAATAATTGATTCACTTGGCCTTTAAATTCTTTTCCATCATCGACTTGAATCATGCGAGGATAAGTTAACAGACCTCGTTGGTATATCAGTTGTATAGCGACAGCAACAGCAGAAGCACTCTTTGTGTTAATGGCTCCGCATCTTTGTATCTTGAAGCCATGTCAATGACTGTGAGTGCGTACTTAAATCTTTTTCGTCTAATCCTATCAGAGGGTAAATATAGAAGATCCATTGATGGGTGTCGTTTGGAGTTGTGTTCACAAAGTGCGGTCTCTTTTATTCGTTTGGGCGCAGGTAAAAAAATTTGCCAAATCGCTTGTTTAGATAACCATTCCTTTGCTGTTTGTTCACTAACTCCCGCTGCTTGGCTTAGCTTTTTAATTGCTGTGATGCCCTTCCAATATCCTTTGGGCGAATAATAGATTTTGTTCTTTTTTTATTCAGCCAATATTATGTGCAACAAATACACAGCGGTCATACCAAAGACAATAAACAATATTTCTTGCATCTTTTGTTTTTCTGATGGTTGATAAAAGTCACTGAATTTTGGTGGGGGCAATGTCTGGACCGGTTTGCCTGTTACTAGATAATATTGTTTTATTGCTTGATCAACATCTTTAAATATGTAAGCTGCATGCCCCTGTTCTTTCAGTGTGTCATTAATAAAATCAAAATGCTCAAGTCTCTGCCTTTCATAGGCGTCTTGTGCAGCTGCTAGTTGCTCCATAGCTTTGTTATGTCTTTTTCTCTCGCCGTCATTCCCCAGTTTACTAAATGCGAAATTACTTCCGCTAAAAGCAAGCGCATTCACCACAGCGCCGCCTATCATTATTGCGAGTGAAGCCATTTTTTATAAATGTATTTTTTTCTTACATATTTATTTTGTCTGGAATTATTCCTTGCTTAACTAGAAAATCTTTCGTAGCAACCGAAGCTGCAATGATAGCAATTAGCTTGCTGAATCCTCAAAGTCTAGTTTGCCAAGATCTGCTGGTTTAATTCTTAACAAGCTTTTACCAAGCATTGAGTATCCTACACTTAGGCCACCAATAACAGCAGAATGGTATACAAGGTTAGTAACAGTTTTTTCGGTGCTCATTTTTATAAATAAAATAATTATAATTTAAAAAAAAACATGAACAGTGATGATCCCCTACAGCTACAAGGCGGCCTAAACCTTCCCGAACTTATGAATGACCAAGTTGATGACCAAGCTATTATGCCAAAAAGGAGAGGCTGTATTCTTTGGCAGCATGTGGGAAAACAAAACAGTTCCTCGGAACTGAATTCAGCATTGAACAGATTCAACAGATGTCGCCCCCAAGACATTATAAAGTATCATAACAGGTATGAAGCGCAGCTGGGGTCGAGAATGGTAAAAAGTGTGGGGCAAACGGCTCTTAGTTTGTACACTAAACTAGTCAGTAGATTTGCTCCCATTGATTCTGAACAAGATCTTACGTATGATTTAACGCAAGATCCAGTTTTAACAAAGTCATTAGAGTCTCTAGGGTGTGATCTATACTACAGATTTGGAACATTGTTATCGCCATTAATCATGGGATTTAATAACTTTTAATCATATAGTTTTTATTTCCCTTCAAAATGAACGAGCCAGAAAATCAGAAAACACTGAATCAGGTGGAGAAAGTAACCAAGCCAGAAAATCAGCAGAAAACACTGAATCAGGTGGGGGCCATTAAAAATCCTGGGCGTGTTGAAGCAGGAAAAAAATTAGCAGAGTGGAACAGACAAAAAAAATTAATGTTACAGAATATAACTCATCATGAAAACATAACGCCGCCAACGCCAGAACAAGTTGATTCAATGCCAGCTATAAAAACTCCATGTGATACAAGGGCCCAAAGTCTTCATGGAATATTGAACTTAAAACTGTTGCCATTTTTGGCGCCATTGCTGCTGTTGGGGGCAGTTATTATGGCTATAAAATATATACACAATGGCAACAGAAACGAAGCTATCAAAAAAATCTGAGCCACTAAATGCAGAAAAGACACCAGCACGCCAAAACCGCCAATAACAAAGCGTCATTTTGATCCATTTATAATGGAATAATATTTTAAGAACTTAATTTTAAATTTTTTAATAAAAAAAAGATCATGGCGTATTATAAAATGATGGTGTCAATAAATAAAGACATGGAGTCTATAAAAGGCATTTCCATAGACCAGAATTGTAATCAATGCGGTTGCTTCGGATGTAAGACCTTCCTTAAAATCTATGCAGAAAACGCTGAGCAAGACATCCTCAACGATGACACGTTTTTTGAGGGCGGGGTGTGTACTATATTAGACATCTACTATTTAAGATAAAAACATAGATTGTATTTTTTTAATAATTATAAGAACTTGGTTGTACTTAAAGGATGACTTAGTTATGATCTTAGGTTAACTTGGGTAAGAACTTGAGGATGACTTGGGGTGACTTAAAGATGACTTAAGTAAGAACTTGTAAATGACTTGAGGATGACTTGTGAATAACTTGAGGATGACTTTTTGAATGACTTGAGGATGATTAAGTAAGAACTTGTGAATAAAATTAAGGATGACTTGTGAATGACTTGAGGATAAACTTGTAAATGACTTGAGGATGACTTGTGAATGACTTGAGGATGACTTAAGTGTGCGTGCGTGGGGTGGGGGTGGGGAGACGTGCGTGCGTGGGGTGGGGGTGCGCAGGAGTTACCTCCCTTAGTGTCCGCACATAGCAAGTACAGGCAGTACCCTAGCCCTCTTGCTACTATAAATAGGCGTTCACCGCATGAACGGTTATTTATAGCAAGGCGGATTTTACCGCAGCCCTCTTGCTGCTAAAATAAGGCGTTCACAGCATGAACGGCTTTTTATGCAAGGCGGATTTTACCGTAGCCCTCTTGCTACTATAAATAGGCGTTCACCGCATGAACGGTTATTTATAGCAAAACGGATTTTACCGCAGCCCTCTTGCTGCTAAAATAAGGCGTTCACAGCATGAACGGCTATTTATAGCAGGCGGATTTTACCGTAGCCCTCTTGCTACTATAAATAGGCGTTCACCGCATGAACGGTTATTTATAGTAGCAGTCAGCAAGGCTAATTTTACTGCAGTCCTCTTGCCACGAAAATAAGGCGTTCACAGCATGAACGGCTATTTATAGTAGCAGTCAGCAAGGCTAACTTCACCGCAGGTTGCCTCCCACAACAAAGAGTTTCATTATACTTTCCTTCTTGCACAAAAAAAGTTTATACCACACCCCCCCTCTTTTTTATCCCGGGGTTGGGACCGGCATGGGCAGAGTTAGTGGGTTTTTTTTAAAAAATACTGCTTTGGCAGAGCTTTTTTGGGGCTCTTAATCGCCAGTTAGTACACCTGTCGCTGAACCTGGAGCTTTTTGTAAGAATAGTGGAGCCACCCACTACCCCACCCCGTTCTGTTAAGTGTACTAAAGAGAACTTGGTCTAATTTTGCCAGAAGTTTCGAAACTCATCATTTTGCTGCGAAATACTTTGCGATCAGACTTCGTTGGCAAACAAATCATTGATGCCGATGTTAAGGTTATGAAATTTTGGGCAATAATAAAAATGTTTGAAAGCTGCATCAGTTTTCTTGCATATGAGTCATCAATATTCATGTGCGTTCGTAAAAATGAACGCCATGTCTCAGTTGGTTTTGATCTTTGAAACATTGTTTGCGCCTTTTCAAGGCAGTGACCCATAATCAGAGCATGATGGATAGTTTTTCTTTCGCCAAGTTTTAGTAAAAGAGCACCACTTTGTAAAAATGGAATCATTTCGTCAACAGTCGAAAGATTATCAAAGCCATCAACATTCTCTTTCAGTAATATTGCCCAAATCTTTTTCTAAATCTCTTTGTGGAACCAACAAGCTTCAAGGTAGCTGTGTAGTTCGTTAATGGTTAGTTCTCGTTTTTCTTTCTCCCCACCTTCCAAAAACGCAATACTGCTCTTTGGGTTACAAGGTAAAAAACAGCGCCCCACCTAATTTTCTTTTGTTTATATACTCCATCATAAGCTTGTAGTATTGCATATGATCCTCCATAACAAGAAGTTGTTCCTCTGTAAACAAAGCACGTCCGTCTCCATTGGAAGCCATGGCTAAAATGGCCGGCTCTTGCCGGCGTAGTAGTGTTGACGTGGAGTGCCACGTAGCAGTCTAAGAATATTCGCGAACATTTGCTGACGCAATAATGGGCAAGTTGCCCGCAGCGCACTTGGCCAGGTAAGAGACGAAACGCAGTAAGCTCGCGAGGCATGGTTTATTGATTTTTTGGCCACACATAGGAAGACGCACAGTTGCAAAACAAGCCGCTCGGCTTGCACTGTGTTCTATCTAGCCGTGCATACGTGTGTGTGTGTATGTGTGTGTGTGGGTGTGTGTACGTGTGTGTGCGTGCGTGTTTGTGTGTGTGTATGTGTTTGTGTGTGTGTGGGGTGTTTGTGTGTGTGTGGTTATATATAAAGTTGTAGCTGATTCCATGTCTTCCGCACAATTTAATCTATAAAGCTGTTGAAAAAGCATTTGTGATTCAAAAACTTTTTCTAACTTAGAATCCGCACTGTCTTCTAAAACTGCAGCTATATTTTGTGACACCCCAAGTGCTGGGCAGGTAGGCCGGCAACTAGCAATTAAAAGCTTACACCGCCCTGACAGAGTTGACAGTACTGAAAAGAGAGCCGTGGGAACAGACACGTTTGTATATGAAGCGCGTTCAGTCACGGATGCTTTTCCCTACGTTACTCTATGGGGCGTGTTCAGTCCCCGGGTACTTTCCCTACGCTACTCTCTGAAAACTTTAGTAAATTTTGTATTAAAATGGATAACCCTGCACAGTATGTTTGTTTGTAGATAATCGTTATTTTTTGGTTTGACGTCTTACTTGTCAGAGAACTATAAAACCTTAATTCTGGGCCACTTTCGCCCGAAACTGGTTGAGGGCAAAAGTGGCCCAGAATGAGGTTTTATAGTTCTCTAAGGGCAATTCTTTTTCAAATGGAACTTGCCATCACAAAAAAAAAAATCGCATTGTCTGATCGGCAGCCGACTGATTTTGTGAACTTCGGTTCTGTCCACGAACTGACCCAAAAGGTCTACGCGGTGGTCGTTGTCCACGACCTCGGAACGTTTGCTGAGGAGCAACGGGTTTTTTCCGGCGGCGAGTACTGGTACTGACGAAAGTCACTCGAACCGCGGAAAGATCCCTGTCCATTCCTAGGATAAGTATATACTTGAGGACCCAGAAATGACCCACGATTTCCTTTCCTGTAACTTCCCT
>JAFLJL010015265.1:24179-58795 GCA_018398815.1 Conus ventricosus | reverse complement strand
AATAGTGTGCCAGTGGTTTTAATGTCATAAAATCCATGTGTAAGTGGTAAGTTTTCAGTTATGTCGCCATGTAAGCACCTGTATTCCAAACTTGGTCATCCTAAAAACTGAAGCCTTTGTTCATATGAATACTTCTGCAGATCACTAATCTTTTTTGTTAATCTCTGAATATCTTCGATGGGATTAATTACTGTTTTTTCAAATTTGTTGTCCATACAACATTGCCATGTTCAATAACCAGTCTGACAAATGTTTTAAATAATGGGACCATTACTTCACTATCTTTGCACTGAATATTGCCTACTACCATCCCTGCTAGTCTATTTGCTCTTTTAATGGTTTCATTTGCATGTTTATCAAATGATAAATCAGGGTCTGTTATCACTCCTAGATCTTTTTCAGCATTTGTCTCTTCAAGCAATACACCTTCCATTTAATAATAATCATACCTAGGATTATTTTTACCTGCATGAAGGACTTCACACTTTGTATTGTTAAATTTAATCTGCCAGGCATTTGTCCATGCAACAAGTTCATCAATACTCTTCTGTAATTCAATGGAATTATCAACTGACTCTATGTGGGTGTAAAATTTTGTATCATCAGCAAAGATTTTGATGAGACTACTTATAACATCAGGCATATCATTTATGTAGTAAATAAACAGGTGGGTCCCAGGACACTACCTTGGGGGACCCCACTAGTAACTTTCCCAAGATCAGAAACCTGATTCCAACTTGAACATGTTGTTGTCTATTACTTATAAAATCAGTAATCCATGAGAGTATGTCTCCACCTATTCCATAGCCTTCAAGTTTAGTTATTAGTCTTTTATGTGGTACAGTATCAAAAGCTTTCTGCAAGTCTAAATAAACTGCATTCAACTGGTATGTTGTCATCTAGGTTTACCATCCAATCATTTCAAGTGGAAAGCAGCTATGAAGCACAGGATCTTCCAATGGTAAAAACCATACTGACAGTCTGAGAGCAAACCATTATACAGGGTCGAACTTTAATTAAGGACCACCCCGAAAAAAGGCCCTTTCTTTTTAAATTGGCCAAAAATACAAGCAATGCATTTTTTCGAAGAATTCGACTGGGAAAGGTTTTAAGGGGTTAACAGAGTATTCCGCAAAGCTTGCGAAAGCTGTCTTACAGTCACGTGCGGCATGCAGGGGGGGGTTGAAAGTTGCAGATTGTTGTCAAAATTGCTTGTTTTTTAAGCAAGAGTGAACACTGCTTCAAACGGTTTTTGCACTGAAATTCCAAATGCACGTGCAAAAACCAATGCATTGCAGAGCATTTTACTGACTGGAATGCCCCTAAAAGCAGCCCAATGTGCATAATTCTTCATAACACAAAAATGCCTCCAAGATGCAAGCTGTCTGATTTTGACCGGACCCGGGCGATTGCATGGCTGCAGGATCGAGTTGGCGTTCGAGAAGTGGCCAGAAGACTACAAGTGTCCCACTCCGTCATCATTCGGCTGAGAGAACGTTTTCAAACCACTGGAACTGTCAAAAAGAGACCCCATCCAGGCCAGCCAAAGAAGACCACTGCAAGAGATGACAGGTTCATCCGCAGACATGCTCTTCGGACCAGGACCACCACCTCCAACACCATCAGGCGTCAGCTCCAAGCTGCCACTAACACAGCAGTGTGTGAGATGACCATACGGCGGCGCCTCAATGCTGCCAACCTTCGAGCAAGGCGCCCAGTCCAGAAACCAAAACTGACTGCAGCCCACCGGGCACATCGCCTGGCCTGGTGCACAGCTCATCGAACATGGACTCGGGCTCAGTGGCGGATGGCGCTTTTCACCGATGAGTCCAAGTTCCAGTTGAAGCCACGAGATGGACGCATTCGGGTGTGGCGGCGTCCCAGGGAGCAGCTGGCAGATGACGTCATCCAGGAGGTCGTCGCTTTTGGTGGTGGCTCCGTCATGGTATAGGGAGGGGGGGGGGGGGGCATCAGCAGTCACCACAAGACTCCCCTGTACCATGTGGATGGCACCTGAACAGCCAACGCTACCTGCAAGAGATTTTACGGCCTTTGGTAGTCCCAGCACTCCAGCAGATTGGGGGTCAGGCTGTGTTCATGGACGATAATGCCACCCCACATCGTTGTCGAGTCGTGAACACTTTTGTGGTGCAAGCTGGCATCACCAGGATGCCATGGCCGGCAAACAGCCCGGACATGAAACCCTATTGAGAACATCTGGGGCGAGCTTGGGAGGAGAGTTTAAAAAAATCACCCTGTTCCGGCAAATCGACAGGAGCTGCTGCACTACCTGCAGCAGGAGTGGGCAAACCTCCCTCAGGCACTCATTACAAGAACAGTCAACACCATGAGGCAGCGCTGTGTGGATTGTGTGGCAACACGAGGGGGCACACTCGGTTTTGATCAGACTGTAAAGAAACACTCTTTTTGTGAATGTCATTTGGGGGGTAGTCTCATTCAGGCTCCCCTGTCTAATCAGAAAGAATGATTTTTTCGATGAAAGTGACAAAATGTTGTTCACTGATAATGAAATTAAACATTTATAAAGTTTCTGTCGTTTGTCGGTTTTTCTTTCTATGTTTTGTGAGACTGTGTATAAGTGGTCCTTAATTAAAGCTCGACCCTGTATATTAGATGAGAATTTAGCAAATCTCTAAGTCTACTCTCAAAAACTTTGAATACTACTGAAGTCAAACTAACTGTGTAGTTACCTGGACATTTTTTATCGCCTTTTTTAAATATTGGTTTTACCTCAGCTACCTTCCATTCTGTAGGCAACATACCACACTGTAGTGTCTCATCAAATAGCACTTTTAAACGAAAAGCCAAAACATCACTCAATTTTTCTTAGTCTTTACATCTTTTACGTCTTTACATTTTTACATCTTTTACTCATACGAGTAACTGTGAATTTTAATGATCAGCACTATTGGTAGTTTAATGCTAAATTTTATTTTATCTTAACGAAATTGTGTTTTAAAACCCCCTTAAAGGTGAGTCTTTCTTATTTGGCTTTTCAGATGGCTACCGGCGTGTTGTTCCTCGGCTTCGTTAAAAGTTTTCTATTTTATCTTGTTCTTTCCACATGTGACAGGAACAACAATATTCCTAGCACTCAGTTTAATTTTGAAATTTTAGATGTTGATGTAGACGCCTTTAGTTTCCATTTTTGCAGGTTTTAAAACTTTGTGCAACCTGAACCATGTTAGTCTCCTGTGTGCACCTGTGCCGAATACTGTTCTTACATCTATTACTAGGCCCAGATTTGAACCCCTGATTTCAATTAATATCAGAAATAGTACAGTGATAAGGAATTGTTTGATTAAAAGAGTTAGACATAGAGGAGTTAAATTATGGTTTTTAAGCCTTATCCTATCAGGAGACATTTGAACTCAATCCTGGTCCGTCCACCAAAGTAAAATATCCATGCGGAGTTTGCAATTTGAGAGTCACATGGAAACATAAAGCAGTTGCCTGTGACGTCTGCAATTCATGGTATCACACTAAATGTATGTTAATGAATTCAGCAGTTTATGAAGCATTGTGCAATAGTGATATATCATGGACTTGTTTTACCTGCGGGCTTCCAAACTTTAGTTCAAGACTTTTTGAAGATTCTATTAAAAACTGCAGCTCAGAAAGCAACCGTTTTGACCCTATCTCACCAGACCGATCCCCAAAAGAAAACTTGAAATTTTGTCCTAAGTTTGCATCCACCCCTGATTCTAAAAACTGATAAAATCCCAAATCATAAAGTGCAACTGAACCCTAAATCATTAAGAGAAAAAGATAAACTTAAATGCATAGTCGTAAAATTTTCAATCTCTTATTAAGAAAAAGGAAGAACTCAGTAATTTAGTCACTGAAAAAAACATTGATGTTGTAATTGGAACAGAAACTTGGCTAGAAACTGGAACATCCAGCAGTGAACTTCTAATGGAGGATTTTGATATTTATAGAAAGGACAGACTTGGAAAAAGAGGTGGGGGAGTCTTGATTGCCATTAGGAAGAACTTAGCCAGTGAGTTTTTTATATCAAGGCAAAATAGTGAAAGTTTATTTTGTAGGATTAATTTCAAGAATAAGAGACCTGTCATTGTTGGATCAGTTTACAGACCTCCAGACTCAGATGAAAATGTATGTTTGTCTATTTGCAGAGGCATTTCTAATATTGTTTTGGCCAATAGGAAGGCAATATTATGGATTGGTGGAGACTTTAATTTACCAGATATTGATTGGGGTGAAGATGCCATACTTGGTAATCAATACAGTAAAATATTAATACTCAGTTTTTTGATGCCACCAAAAACCTTGGATTAGTACAGTCAGTTGAATCACCAACTCGTGGTAAGGCATTCCTGGATTTATTTTTTACCAATTGTCCAGGCGCTTTAGGCAATCAGGAATTAATTGCAGGCCTGGGTGATCATGACATAGTTCTCTTAGAGAGTAACTTTCAACCCTTTCGAAGAAAACCCCCTAAACGTACCATCAGACTCTGGAACCAAGCAGATTTACCAAAATTGCGCAGGGATACTAATAATTTCAGTCGTCTTTTTTTGAGGTCCCATCGTGTTAAAGATAATGTCAGTGATCTTTGGAAGTGTATAAAAACTAACTTGGAATTTATTATGGATGACAACATACCTACTAAAATAACTTCAAGCAAGAACCACCAGCCATGGATTACTACTAAAACTAAACGTTTGTTGAGAAGGAAACATCGTTTCTTTAAGAAATTGAAACTACATCCTAATTCAGAAAGATTACTGGTTAGGTATAAAGGAAATTTTCATTCTAAAATTACGTTTAATCTAACATACTTACCGTGGCTCACTAATGCAATAAGCGGCAGCAATTTGCTATCCCTGCCCCGTATACAATAAAGTCCGTACGGACAACAAAACCCCTGAAAGGGCCTCGTGCCTCGCGCATGCTCAGAACAGTCCTCTTTTCGAGGTATATTAAAACCTGACTGGGAACTCCTGATGGAACCAGGAAGGCGGGGAGGTGGGGGAGGTCTCTGCGTGAGCCACGTAAGTATGTTAGTTTAAACGTAATTTTAGAATGAAAATTTCCTTTTAATTACACATACTATACCGTGGCTCACTAATGCAGAGTCGCACTACCTGGAAGGAGGGCTCACCTGGGTTACCGCCTGGAGGAGCAAGAAGGGCCGGGTCGTGTGGCGGAGATGGAATGTTGCGCCCCCAAACAGCTGATGCGATGCCCTAGACCCCTATCACGCAGACGAGAAACTCGCGCAGGTAGAATTGGATGAAGGTGCCAGGGGACCGCCAATATGCGGCATCTAGCACCCTAAATGCTGGCATTATGAGCTACTGCCAGCAAGACCCCCATGCCCTAATCTCATGAGGTCTAGGTGAGAAAACGCCAAATCCCCCTCAGGTCCCCGCGTACGCAGCTTTAATGACTTCTCTCAGCCATCGAGGATTGAAGAGGCCTGATGTCCTCCTTATAACCTTCGTTGTAAGAGAGAAACAGGTGGCGCTGCTTGGAACGAGAAGATTTCGTGCGTTTCCTATACTCCCGCAAAGCGAAAAACCGGACAGAGAGTGCAGTCTCGCGTCCGGGGCGAGAATAGAAGTGAGAGGAAGAATGGAGATGGTCGGGGAAGGGAAAAAACCTGGCAATGGTTTTTCGCTAAAAACTCGGGAGGAGGCGAAGAGATATCGAGCCATCCGGTTCGGAAAGCGACGTCCCTAGGCAGGCCACTAAGGGCGTGGACCTCCTGCAGCGCCTCCCTGAGGCCAGGGAAACGGGGGAAGGCTGTTTTGAAGGAAAGGAATTTCAGAGAACACTCCCGGTGGGCTCGTAAGGGGGAAGCCTGAGGGAGGAGAGGACTAAGAAAGATCCCACGCCGGGACACGGCGGGGGCATCGGGCCTCTGTAGGGCCGCTCCTCTGACCAGACCCCGCAGAAAAGGGTCGTCCCCGAAGATGGGGCCCCCTAACTGCGGGGTAGTGGTGGAAATAGCCGCCCTGTGAACCTTAACGGGAGGAGGCTGAAAGATTTCTCCGATGACAGAAAGGCTGGTAGTTCGCCAATTGGCATTGAGAAGAGAATGAGGTGATACAGCGTGGCTGGAGCACCAAGATAGCCAGCCATTCCAGTGGCCCAACTATAGACACTTTGGGTGCCTGACCTGTGGGCATGTTCCAAAAGGGCCGATTACCGCTGGGGAGGCGCCTCGTGCAGACGCGCGTCCCCACAGTACCCAGGCGTGAAGATGCAGCACGTTTGGATTGCCGTGTGGAATGCCTGACCGCGCTGGAGCAGGACCTTGCCTTTTAAAGGCGAGGGGGTATCGGGGCACTTGCGACAGGTGTAACGTTCCGGAACCACGCTTGGGCCGGCCAGCGTGGAGCCACCAGAATAAGCGTGGCTGCATCTTCCCTTCCCTTGCGGAGAACTTTTCCCAAAATGGGAACGGGGAAAGGCATAGCCCGTCAGGCCGGACCAAAGGGATGGACAGCGTCCACAGCCCACGCTGCGGATCCGGAACTGGGGAGACAACAGCTGGAGACGGTGGTTGAACCGGTGGCGAACAGGTCCACCTGTGGTTTGAACCATACAGTCCAAGGGTTTCTAGGATCGAGTGGACGAGAGTCCATTCTGAGGGAAGAACCATGTGCGACCTGCTGAGGAAGTCCGCGAGAATGTTGATCTTCCCAGGAACGGGCTTGGCCGAGATCCGGATTGATTGTGTCTCGCACCAAGAAGAAGCTGTTCCGACCTCGGGGAAACGGGAGTGAAAAACGCCCCCCCCCCCCTGCTTGTTGATATAAACACGCCCCCGCGTGTTGTCGGGTTGAGGAGAATGTGTTTTCCTTTCAGGAAGGGAAGAAACTCCTTGAGAGCTTGGAACACGGCTTCTAGCTCCAGCCGATTGATATGCCAGGACCCCATCCCCGGGGGACCTTGCCCGGAGGCCGTCAGAGAGCTGACGTGGGCACCCCACCCAGACTGGGACGCGTCCGGGGAACAGGTCCTCCTGTGGAGGAGGGGGAGAGATGGGGACTCCTGAGCTAGCCAGGACTGGGAGTGCATTGTACCACCGATGACTGGAACCACTACCCAGAGGGATCGGACTGCAGTGCCTAGCCCAAAACGCTTGCGAAAGAGGCGTTGAAAACGGCGTTGTGCAGACGTCCGAGGGGCACAAAAGGGGGGCCAAGGGACTCCATCAGACTCAGAAGAGAGGCACAGCTTTCTGGCTGGCGCCTGATCCAAGGAAAGGAGGGGCCAAGGGGTGCTGGAGGCGAACCAGGCGTGGCGGTTGGAGAGACCAGCCAGTCGGTGGTGTGGAAGGACATGCCCAGAAACTGAAACTGCTGCGACGGGGTGAATCGGACTTCTCCTCGTTGCGAACGAACCCAGCTGCTGACAGAGGCTTAAAACCTGTAGGGCTTGCTGAGCACAGAGTGCTGGATGAGGCAAGGAAAAACCAATCGTCTAGATAGGCCTTCAAAACGAATTCCTTCTCCCCGAACGTGCAAGCAAAGTTCCCGAGCCACCTTCGTGAAAACCCAGGGGGCCGGGGCTAGTCCAAAGGGAAGAGCCCTGAACTGAAAAACACGGGGGCCCTCCACGCGAAGCGGAGGGACTTCCTGTCCTTGGGTGGATCAAGAGATGGAAGTACGCATCCTTTTAAGTCGATGGATACCGCCCAGTCGCCGGGATGCATGGGATCGCGGACTGACATGGGGGTTCCAATCCGAAAACGGAGGACGATAAGAAACCTGTTCAAGGGCGAAAGATCTAGAACGGTCTCCTCCTCCAGAAGCTTTGGGGACCACAAAAATGCGGCCATAAAATCCCGGGAAGGAATGGAAAGGAAAATTCCTCTGTGGCTCCCTTGGCTAACAGCGAAAGGACCTCTGGTCTAAGGCCTGAGAGGCACCAGATCCCGAGGAGGAGCGAAAGGGGGAGGGGAAGGCGTGAGAGGAGCCTTTTACTGCACCCCCAAAGGAAGACGAAACCCCGACCTGATCAACCCCCAGAGCCCAAGGGCTTGCGGGAAGCCGCTCCCAGGCACTAGGTGCCGGACAGACTGCCCACAGGACTGCCCTGGGGTGGAAGTACCCCGGTCGGGGGTCAAGTCATTGGGGGGGGCCGTCGGAGGCGTGGGGCTTTCGGACCCGCCGGCCGAGTCGGAGGCCGACCCCTGCTTGGATGCCTGCCTCTGGTCCCCCGGGGTCCAAATGACCGTCGTCCCTTGGGTTGAGAGGGGCCCGGTGACGAGAAAGGCGCTGGCGCCTTGCGTTTGAACCAGGGCGTGGGGGAAGGGGGCCTGACTGAAAGGCGAGGTCACGCCTAATCTCGGCCTGGCTCTTGATGGTGGCCTGCACGTGATTCCCGAACAGAGACCCTACTTGACAGGCAAGGCTCTGAGGGAAGCGGGGCAGATGGAGAACGGGTCACAGAAGATGCAAAAGGACCGCATCTCTCCTAGCCAGAACCGAGTTCAGATGGAGCCCAGAGAAGACCCAGCCGAAATACTTAAGCCCTTCAGCCATTGACTGGATACAGGCTACCACAGCAGTTGGGTCCGCGGACTGGCGGATGGCGAAGGAACCAAATCAGGATCCTTAGGGCAGACACTAGTCCCCCTAGAAAGGAATCCATAACAGATATGGCCTCCAAACCCCTCCTCGCAGACTTTCCCACTCCGCAAGGCAGCGCTCTGAGAGGGACACCTGCCTAGCGGCGATTTTGACCTCTCCCGGACCCAGGAGGAGGTCCTCCTGGGAGAGGGGAAGATGGCTTCGGGGATAGTGTCATTTGCCAAGAAGGCCTTCTTGGCAAATGGAAGACTCTCTGGTTTAAGGAACTTCCCGCACGCCAACGCGGAAGGGAAAAACAGGGGCCGAACCAGGCATGGGTCCTGCGCCTCCGTGCCCCTGACTCGTATTTTGGGCCCTCCTCATGCAGTCGGCCCCCATAACTGACTTTCCCTTTAGGAGAGAGGAGGGCCTAGCCGCCGTGGGCGAGATCCCGGGCGAGTTCCGCTGCCGAAGGGCAGGGGGCCCTGACCTCCTGGAGGATGACACTGCCTCCGGAACCAGGGAAGCCCGAACAGCCACCGAGTCTGGAAAGAATAAGAACCAGGTTACTGGTCCTCTCCTCTGACTCACAGTCCGCCAGGTCGGACCCCCCAGACCGATGGGGTGGCCGCCCCCGGCGAAGCGGTGCGCGGCGAGAGCCCTGAGTGGCCTGGGATGGCTGGTTCCCCAGACATACCGGGGGGGGGTCAGACCCCGGAAGGGCAAGGGAGCCTTGGAGGCAGATGCCTGCACTGGTGGAGGGCTGGGCATAAAACCCGCCCAGGAAACCCCGGAGCAGGGGGCTGTGGAAAGCCCATGGTCGGGGGATATTGCCATTGGGCCCCTGGCGCCCAAGGCAAAGGGCCCTGACCCCATGATAGGGGGGGGCTGAGAATGGCTGCTGGCCCAACCCTGAAAGTGGGGGGCCGAATGCGCCGGTCCCCTGAGGGGTGCTCGGGAAAGAGGGCGAAACCCCGGTGGTTGCCCAAAAGCAGAGGCAAGACACATGAGGCGGGGGAAGGGAAACAACCGGGGCGAACTAGATTCGAGCCCTTGAGCAGGAGTTGCTTCCCTTTGGGTCGCCTACCGGGCGGGGGGGGGTGACACATAGTCCCACCTCATTGCCCGGCCCTCCGTAGAGGGCCCGTACACCTTTTTGATTCTGCCATGGGAATCGAACTGTGAGCAGTAAACCGTAGCTGAACTGAACAACCAGGGTGTACTAACGGAAAGCGACAGAACCGGGCTGAGCGCTCACCGTTATGGGGCAAAGGGGCGAGATCAGCAGAACCGCAGCTGAGCTGATCACCGCCACAAAAAGAGGGTTTTCGAGAAAGAGGCTCGCTGTGAGGGGGTCGACAGAACCGCAGCTGAGCCGATCACCGTCACAAATTGAGGGTTGCGAGAAAGAGCCGCTGTCACGACAACAAACCGAAGCTGAGTTGAGGTGAACCCTCGGAGAAAGTGACGCTGAAGGGAGAGGAGGAATTGGCGGGGCTAGAGACAAGAGCCTGCCGGCGAGATGTGGGAATCGAAAGACGAAACCTTCTTAATTCTCGCCTTACCACCCAATCGCTTCACGTTTCGTTTCTCCCTTAAGTGAAAACATAACAAGGACACCAAACGAACAGCAACAACAATCGATCGATTGCGAGAAAAGTCAAAAATACTTAGCTGTCCGTGTACACGCGGCTTAACGGGAAAATGGCTGCCGGGGAAAAGAGGACTGTTTTGAGCATGCGCGAGGCAAAGAGGCCCTTTCCCGGGGTTTTGTTGTCCGTACGGACTTTATTGTATACGGGGCAGGGGTAGCAAATTGCTGCGCTTATTGCATTAGTGAGCCACGGTATAGTATGTGTAATTAAAAAATATTAAGAGAAGGTTTTCAGAGAGAATGTAGACTTGCTCACTCCAATTATGTTAATTCGATGATTTCGGGAAAGGGGATCATCAGAACAAGAAATTATGGTCTTACATAAGGAGTAAGAGACAGGACAACTTGGGGTTCCAGACCTGAGAAACAACCAGAATAACCTAAAACAGGACCCCGAAGGAAAGCAAACTTACTAAACAAGCAGTTTTGTTCAGTTTTCCAAATCCCAAACCTTTAATTAATGTTAGACTAAAGGATGATGATAAACTCCCTGAAATGCAAAACATCAAAGTAAACAAAGCAGGAGTATTTAAGTTACTGACCAATATTAATGAAAAACAAAGCTACTGGTCCCGATGGCGTTTCCTGGCAAGCTCTTAAATTATGTGCAATGAATTGAGTGAGGTATACCAAAATTTACTTTACCAAGCTTCACTGGACCAGGGAGTAATACCTGATGAGTGGCGTGATGCGGAGCATTGAACATTCCCTTATTTAAAAAGGGTGACAAAACAAAAGCAGAGAACTATAGACCTGTATCTCTTACATCCATATCGCTAAATTACTTGAACACTAATATATAGTAGCATAATGGACCATCTTGACAAATATGATTTCTTAAATAACGCCCAGCATGGTTTTAGACAGCGAAGGAGTTGTGAGACCAACTTATAACAACTCTCAATGATTTTAGTAACTGTTTAACAACAGACAGCAAATAGATGCAATTTTATTAGATTTTTCTAAAGCCTTTGATAAGGTTGACCATGAGGGCTGCTGCTTAAATTAAAACACATTGGCATTGGCGGTTCTTTGCTAAAATGGACTAGATCATTCCTCGTTGGGAGAACGCAGAAGTTGTTGTGGAAGGGTCGTCATTCCATTGTAAACCAGTCTTGTCAGGTGTACCACAGGGAACTGTTCTGGGGCCCTTGTTTTTCTTAATTTATATAAATGACATAAGTAGAAATCTCTCTCCTGGAACTACAAGGCTTTTTGCAGATGACAGTTTAGTATATAGAACAATCAGAAGCAAGAATGATACACGCATTCTACAAGAAGATCTAAACGCTTTACAAGAGTGGGAAAGAACTTGGAAAATGGAATTTCACCCTCAAAAGTGCCAAGTGTTGCGTATATGTAACAAACGCTCACTAATTAGATCAGTTTAAATTCTATCCATAATACTATTCTTAAAGAAACTAATGCTGCAAAATATTTAGGCGTGATTATAGATAGTCGTCTCAAATGGAAAGAACATTACAATTTAGTATGTAAGAAAGCAAATAACATCTTAGCTTTCTTACACAGGAATATCAATGACTGCCCCCAAAAGGTTAAAGACCACTGCTACAAAACACTGGTTAGACCAGTACTGGAATGTGGTTGCTCAGTTTGGGATCCTTACCATCTAAAGGACATTGATAACCTTGAAAGATTCAGAAGAGAGCAGCACGTTCGTAACAGGGAACCACATCAGAGAAAAGGGGAATACTAGGATGAACATGAGGAAATTAGAATGGAAACCCTTAGAAGAGAGAAGAGCTTTTATTAAACTTAACACCTTTTTCAAAGGCAGAGCTAAAGTAATTGATATTCCAATGGAACAAAATAGTATTGAATAAAAGTAGCACCAGGAGTGGCGGTCAATGTTATACCAAATATTGACAGCCACTTACATTCTTTTTATCCCAGTTCTGTACGGCTGTGGAACTCACTGCCGGGTGCCATCAAGATTGCCACAAATGCAATCTCATTTAAAAAAACAAATTGATTCGACAGTTCTGAGATCTGCATATTGACGATTTTCTATTTTTACTTCCCTGATATTTTACTATTTACCTGGGCCCGAATTTGGCCATTGCTTTTATCTTCTTGAAAAATCGAGTGCGACCCCTTGTTGCTAAATTTGCTCCCGGGGCCAACAGTCTGAGTCGCACTGTTTTATGGTATTTTATTTTACTTTTTAACATGCGCGCTGGTGACCTACTCGTTTTTGAGTGAACCGGTGTTTTAGGAAGAAGAAGAAGAAGAATATTATCAGGACCAGCAGCTTTATTAATATTCAGCTTGGACAGCCTTTCTTTCAAAATCTTTTTCAGAATTCTGGAAGTACGGACAACGTGGTCACTGTCTCGGGGTCAACATGAATCCATGGCACAGTGTAAACCACTCAACCGCGGACACCGTGCACGAGTGAGAACAGCCCAGCAGGGGCCGTATTCATGAACAGACTTAACTGGAGGCTAAAGCTGACTTCCGCCTCTGACCGGAGGTTAGACCTGGGCCTAACTCCCACAACCGCAACTTTCATGGCCATCAGTTCCGGCTAACCGGTGGTCTTGACCGGCGGTTATTTGAACGGAGGGAACCTTCGCCGTTAAACTGCCAAACAGAGATCAAAATTAATATGGCGGTGTTCGTGTACATGCGGAATTTCCGACGGCGTGCCTTGCGAAGGGAACGAGTGTTTCGCGATAGAAACAATCCCATTGACTCGTTTGACGACGTAGAACTGTTCACTAAGTTTAGATCTCGTCGTGAGCACATTTTGAGTCTCACAGACGCAATAAACGAGGAAATTGAACACCCGAATCGAAGGGGAGCACTGTTGCCAGTACAGCAAGTGTGCTTAGCCCTCCGATTCTATGCAACTGGCACATTTCAAGACGCAATTGGAGAAGTGCTTCAAGTCAGCCAGCCAACTGCATCCCGTACTATTCATTCTGTGACAAGAGCATTGTTGTCTGTTGTACCAGTTTGGATACAATGGCCAAGTCAGGCAGCGGCAGACAGGCAAAAAGAAAAATTCTTTGACATTGCCAAGTTCCCCGAAGTATTCGCTTGTGTTGATGGCACGCACATTCCCATAACACGCCCTCCCCAGGACATCGAGAACGACTATGTGAATTGCAAGAATGTCCACTCCATCAACGTGCAGGTGAAGCTATGTTTCATGTATTTGTGTGTGCAAATGTCTGTGCACCAGCGTGCTTTAGTCACACAGAGAGAGTGTGTGTGAATGAGTTATGAAGTGCAGCACAATTGGATTCAGGTTCAGTTCATAGGGACAATTGCGTTCGCAATTATGGCCAGAACTGGCTTTACATGTCCCTTCTAATTCTAGTATTATCTGGTCTTTGTATGGTCAGGTCTTTAACTTGCTCAAGTCTTTATTTATCATGGTCAAAATGAATAGTCTTCAATAATATACTATCATCGATAGAGCTTTTGAAAAGGTTAGTATTTTGTGCACTTTAATGTTAGGGGTTAATTTATTCCAAAGATTTGTTATTCTGTTACTAAAGAAAATTTCCTTAGGTTAGAGTGACAATATAGACAACAATGACAGATCGAACGCAAGTGGTCACGGTGAACGGCGAGACGTCAGAGGAATCTGCAGTAACAAGTGGCATCCCACAAGGAAGCGTCCTCAGCCCCCTGCTGTTTGTCGCCTACATCAGTGACCTGCCCCGACATGCCAAGAACGAAGTCCGCATCTTCGCTGACGACACTAAGCTATTCACACGGAGTGATGAGGTTGAGGCCCGGGAGTCCTTACAACAAGATCTGGACAACTTCTGCGACTGGTCAGAGAACTGGCACCTTGCTTTCCACCCCCAGAAATGTTGAGTGATGAGATTAGGGCACAGTCCGGATGAGCACACGTACACCATGAAGATGACAACAGACGGCCAGGAAAGCAGGCACAACTTAGCCGAGACAGAAGCAGAGAAGGATGTGGGAGTAGTGATCGATAGGAAACTGACGTTCAAGAACCACATTGCCCAAGCTACAGCCAAAGCCAATCGAACACTTGGAGTTGGAGTAGTCAGAAGATCCTTCGACCACCTCTTGGATTGTACCTTCATTCAGCTACAAGTCACTGGTTAGACCGATGCTGGAGTATGGACATTCTGTTTGGTCCCCACACCACTGGCAGAAAGGTCTACAGAAGGATGTGGAAGACGTGCAGCGTCGAGCTACAAAACTCATCGGAAGACTGAAAGAGAAGCCCTACCCTGAACATCTCCGAGAACTGAAGCTCCCCAGCCTAGAATTCAGAAGGCTCCGAGGCGACATGATTGACACGTACATCACAGGGATCTACAATGCAACAAGCCCGCAATTTGAACCGTACACAGGACGTGAGACCAGAGGTCACAGCAAGAAACTCGCCAAAAATCAAGTGCGCCGGCAAGTCTGAGGCAATTTCTTCTCGGAGAGAGTGGTGACGATGTGGAACAGCCTTACCGAGTCTGTAGTGACAGCACCCACCCTGAAATACCTTCAAAAACAGACTTGATGCCCATTGGTCAGATCATCCTAGGCTTTATAACCCCAAGTGCTATGTGCCAAACAACTAATTTCAACTGACATTGACAATCTTCCCACCATTACGTCAGTCAGTTAGTTGTTTGTCACATGATCAATAGAGCGATGAACCGATCAATGAAAGATCTTTCAACATCGGAAACTGCAAGTACAAGTACTACAAGTACAAGTACATTCATGATAATTTTATCCACACAGTTTCTGGTATCAACTCTTGATGCAGTAAAAAAAATTTGAAATAGGAATATTGTCAACAGAATTAAAATATATTATAGACTTGGATCAAATCACCCTCACTTGTCTTGTTTTTAGGGTAGGCGGTCCAAGAGCTTTTAACCTACCTTCATAGGGAAGGTTTGGTATATTCTTTACAAGCTTTGTTGCTCTTCTTTGTACTCTTTCCAAAGCAGCAGACTGCCTCTTTAATCAATGGATACCAAATTGTGTTGCCATATTCCAAATGTGGTCTAATGAAAGCCTTGTATAGTTTTGTAAAAATATCTTTATCTATGTGAATAAAAGTACGTTTAGTTTTCCAATCATTTTATCAGCTTTATTTATAGAGTTTTGAATATGCTTATCGAATACCAGGCCAGAATCGAAAGTGACACCAAGATCTTTTATGAATAGTGTTCTTGATCATTTTCCAACTCTCATCCACATCCAAGAGGGTATTTTCACACCAATTTATCATACCCAAATGTTTTCTTAAATTTTCATAGTCACCCTTATTGAAATCATATCTAATATTCGCCCTTTTTGGATTCTTTTTTTCCCCTCTATGTAAAGAAAAAATGATAAAACCTTGTGATCACTTTTTGCAACTGGGGCACTATGTTCAGTATCTGAAATCACTCTTTCACCTTTAACCAAAACTAAGTCTAATATATTCTCTTTCTGATTTAATCTTTTCCTTGTCAGATTTTGTACCACTTGAGTAAGATATACATCCCTTAGACACTCTTTAAAGTGTTCATCTCTCTCATTTGACCATGTACCTTTCCAATCAATATCAGGATAATAAATCACCCGTAATACACACAACATCATAAGACTGTATTGTTTCCATTTTCAGAAGTTTAAATAGTTTTTCATCCTTTTCTTGTGACGAAGCAGGATTTTTGTATTTTCCAAATAAAACGGTCAAGTTTTCTTTACTTTTGAATTGAACCCAGACACTTTCTTCAAAATCCACATCATTTAGTTCCTTACATTCGTGAGCACGTATCTCTTAACATATAAAAAGGCAACCTCTTTTAGAATTATTACTTATAAATCATAACCAGGTATAGCAAATTCTGAATTGTTGAAATCATTCAAATTTTGGGGAATATGCCTCAGTAATGGATATAATATCAGGATTCTTATCAATTAAACCGAGAAATTCACCTTTTTTATTTAATAATCCATCAATGTTAGTGTATATATATATATATATGTAAAGTACTAAACTTGTATTGGAAAATTTTGATTTGAAACATCTGTATATATTATATATATTTATTCTTTACAATATTACATTTTTCTTGTAGGATTCCTTCTTGTCTCAATTTCCAGATGACTCGCCCTGACCAGGTCTGGGTGATCTTTTCACAATTTTCCAATTTCTGATAGTAAGTTTGTTTCCCCATTTTCAACTCTCTGTTTCATCTCCTCTCTTAAAGTATACTGTTTCATGTGCTCTCTCTCTCTCTCTTGGTGTGTAATCAGGAAAGTAGCACAAATGTTGTTTTTTTTTTCTAGCACATGCATAAACCTATTAATAATTGTTGTAACATTGATTTTAACAATACTCGGTAATTATAATAATTTTAACAAAACTGGCAGACTGTTGCAACTCTTACAAGATTTTTAATCATATGAACATATACAAAGCTGAACATATATTGTTGTTTTGAGATAAGTTATGTAATGGAAGCCAGGTAGCTCAGTAGGTAGAGCAGTTGTTGTGGTTGAAAGGTCTGTGCTACTGTTGTCGTGTGCCATCGTGTACCGGTGGAGGCGGAGGGACACGTATAAAAATTGAATTTGTCCTATGTGAGAAACTGGAGGAATACATGAGATAAATGAAAATGAGTGACTGATATTTGAAATGGTACGGGAAACGACTGAATGAGCGCCAGTAGGCTGCTCTTCAGCCGGCTCTACCTGGATAGGCAGCCCGTTGAGTGAGTGAGGTAGTGTGTTTATTGTAAAGCGCTTAGAGCTTGGTCTGTGACCGAGGATAGACGCTATATAAATACCCAATATAATAATAATAATAATAATGATAATAATAAAGGTCAGTGGTTCAAAGCCAACTATGTGTTCAGGCTCTTTTTGTACTTTGTCTCAAAATCACATCAAACTGTGGGAAGGAATGTGAAACCCAATATTTCACTTTCCCTCCTTTCTTTACAAGGTTATCAGTACTCTAGTGTCTTGTGCCTGTTGGGAAAGGTACTTTACTCTCATTTCCTCACTTTACCCATGTTCTTAAATTGGTACCAGCATAGCTGGGGGTAGCACACTGCACAGCGACTGACCAGCATCATGTTCACATGTTCTGTCACCTATTCTCCTTCTGCTACAGAAGCCATGTACTTAAGCACCAATCTCATTAGCCTTAATGAATCACTTTCTTTTTTTAACTTTATGGAAAGAGTACTGTACACACATTAGTTAGATGTTGACAGTTAATTAATGAAGTCACACTTGTGGGGATTCTGATAATTTCATTGTGATTTATAACTCATTCTTTGTGATTTTGCAGGTTATTTGCGATGCAGATATGATGATTATCAAATGTGGTAGGACGCTGGCCTGGAAGGGCCAATGACCTCAGAATTCTTCGGAAGTGCAGAGTTTTTGAAGCCATGGAGAGACCGGTGGCAGACAGGCCTGTCATAGGCTACATGCTCGGAGACAGTGGCTACATGCCGCTCACGTGGCTGTTGACACCACTCCTCAATCCACAGACGGAAGCGGAAAGGGCCTACAATTTCAGCCACAGTTCCACAAGATGCGTTGTGGAGCGCACTATTGGCTGTTTAAAGAAACGTTGGAACTGTTTGAAGATGCTGCGGCTTTCCCCAGTGAAAGCCTGTGATGTCATCACGGTTTGCTGCATGCTGCACAACCGTGCCCGACGGCTTGGGTTGCCTGATCCCGACAGTGATGATGAAGACGACGACAGTGATGGTGATGCTGATGTGGACTATCCTGTTGAGGATCAGGCAGATCCTGTCTCAGAACGAGCTCATGTTGCTGCCGGTAAAGCAGAGAGACTGCAGGTGATCAACAGACACTTCTAAGGTACTGTGTCTGCCAGTGTGTTCATTTAACTTCTCAAGTGTTGTGATTCCTGCCCTGTCAGTTAATGCACATCAGTATTATTGTTGGTATTTATTATGTATGTGTCCATGTTGGATTCTGCAATATTAAAAAAAAAAAATTATGAATAAGGTGGTTAATAATGTAATGTAGAGTGCAAACAAGAAGTTATCTGTAGAATAGATAAGTTCATGTTATCATGCATTCAAATATAAAAAACCTGAACTTTGCTTGGAATAAACAGTAAACAACAGAAGACGGAGAAAATGTTTCAGTGAAAACACACAAACATGTTCTCAGTTGAATGTTTATTAGATAAATGGTGTTCAACTTTTCTCATATATATACATACATAAGATAAGATAATGTTGCTTATAGCCCAGCCGACCGCAAAGGGCCACATCAGGGCTGATATACATACATATATATTATATATATATATATATATAAAACAACAACAATACAATTTTGGCACCAACATTGCAAAATGAATTGTGAAAAAAAAGTTGAAGGGAAAAAAAGGACACTTGCATGCACTACCTACTGCAATAATTGGCGTATATCTTACGTCACAAAAAAAAAAACCGGTCATGAGCAAAACAACATGGTTTTGCACCAACCTTTTTTGACAAAATGCAAGGTTTTACACCTTGCATGTAGTAACCCCAAGGCAGAGTATAGCATGAAACTACATAACAGCGAAGAGAGAGATGATACTGGAGTCATCAAAGGGAGAGAAAGATCTAGGTGTATTAGTTGACCAGGAACTCAAATTTAGCGAGCATGTTGAGATGCAAGTCAACAAAGCCAACAGAATTTTAGGGCTGGTCAGGCGCTCATACCAGTACCTCGACATTGAGACTATGCGGCAGCTCTTCATTGCACTGATACGCCCTCACTTGGAGTTTGCCAACAGTGTGTGGTCACCACGTTATCAGAAAGATAAGGACCTCATTGAGGGTGTTCTCAGGCGAGCAACAAAGATGGTTCCTGGTCTGGTTGACTGTCCCAATGAAGAGAGACTTGCCAGAATGAAGATTCCCAGCGTGCAGTACAGGAGAGACAGGGGTGACATGATTGAAGCCTACAAGTTCACTCATGGGCTATACAATGCAAAGAGTCCTCTCATGATGGAAAATAGTGTTAAGCAGACCCATGGACATAATCTGAAGCTCAGGAAAAGGATTTGTGATAGTTCGCTGCGCCAGCACTATTTCGCCTATAGAGTGGTGAATTCTTGGAAGGCGCTCCAGAAAAAGTGGTTAATGCACCATCTCTCGACAGCTTTAAGGCCAGTCTAGATAGTCATTGGGCAGACTGTAGATTAGATATGTGATTAGATGAACTTTCAGATTTCGGTGCTATCATCACCCACGCAAAAAAAAAAAAGTTATAGTGTAGGAATTACCAGTTTTGTTGAAAAAGACCAGACTAAAGGCTCATAAATAGTCTAATCCAGTCTGTAGCAGTATGGTATGGTATGGTAACTGGAAATTCAATGCAAATGCACACATGTTTCATTGCTGACAAGCAGTACAACCTGCACAGTATGATTGGACAAAACTGTGCATTTCACTTGACAATGTTGTGTATTGTCTTAATCTGAAGTCTGAAATGTCCATCAGAGAGTTAAAAGTGCTGTGTGTTATTTACACAGTTTGCAGAGTGCATTACTTACAGTTGGTGAAAGTTGAAATTGGAGTTCTAAAAAAGATAACATCTGTATTGGACATACCATTTCAAAAGAGGCAGTCTGTTAAGAACGTGCAGGTTTATGACAAGAAATGACATGATTTACTTATTTCTTTTTCCCACCCAGCATAGCCCTACAGTCTTGCATTTGTTACACATGTATGCAGTGACTATATGCAAGGACTGTATAACTAATCAAAATGGCCCAAATGGCTTGAATGGCAGATGTTATGTAATCGACCAAAGCTGCAGAAAGCTTTTCACTAATACTGACAATTCTCAACTTTCGCTTTCATGATACTAGCAAATGAATGAATATCTGACTGATTACCAATGTTTCTGACCTCTTAAGTAAGCTGCGTAAAAACCTGATGACATTCAGAGAAAGATTTTTCAATGGTTGTTGAGACAAAAACTAGGTTCACCAGCCAAAGTAGGTCAAATCCACATCATTCTGTTTTTATTACTAGTATGAAAGAGGTTTGAACAGTTTCTGGTGAAGTTGGTGATCACAACACATTTGAGATTTGACCATGAAAATGTCTTGGTAAACAGTTCATGTGATTGAGACTGTTGACAGTTGATGTTTTTACAAAAGTCTTTGTTTTATTTTTTTTAGTTTATACCTAGGCTGTGTTATAATAGAAAGAAAAAAAACTTCACTGGAACATTACAAGGTAAGATACTTTACTGTAGTGTGGGTCCTTTTTTGGTGGATTTTTTCCCCCACAGAATTCATTGTGTCTTTGAGTCCTCTACAGTCATCTTAAAGAAATCACACATTTTGTTGCTGTTAAATTTTAAGGCATGATTAACACATCTAGCAAAAATACATGGCATTATGAAGCTTCATTTCATTTTGTTGACTTTCAAAGTGGCTACCCTCTGGGACCCACCATTTAGCATTGTCTTGAATTGTAGCAGAGTTTTGACCATACAAAAACTGAACAAAACCATGAACAAATTTTCACACGCACCACACACACACACACACACACACACAACACACACACACACACACACACACACACACACACACACACATGAATACATGTGCACACAAGTAAGTGGACTCCTCCCCTCAGCACAATCACACATACACTCGGAGAAAGTTTTACCTTTTCAGTCAATGTTAGAAACAGTAAAAAAAGAGAGGTAATCTAGTTCTAAACAGCTTTTAGTTTACTGTGGGGGAGGAGAGGAAGGAGGGAATGAAAACTAATCAGTTTCGGTGGAGATTGTTGGCTCTTCAGTTCCCAGATTTTTTGTTAACCATAATCTTGGCTAGAGCAGTAAATGCCTTGCTTGCTTCAATGTCACTATGATTTTTTTGCAATTTCACTACCATTTTTTTCAATTCCACTACCATTTTTTTTTCAATTTGACTACCATTTTTTACAATTTCACTACACAGGAAATCATTCCACAATTGGGAATCACAGTTTTCATAGCATATTCTCTTCACAGGTCTCCCTGGACTAAAGTATTTAGCTTTGTCTTTCAGGGCATTGGCTTCCCTCTGTTGTGGCTGTGCTGGGGCAACATGCTGCACATCAGGGGCAACATACTGCACTTCAGGGGCAACATGCTGCATCATCAAGGGCAACATACTGCACTTCAGGGGCACAAGTGAAATCAGGGGCAATTGGCACATCAGGGCACAGCCGCACATCGGGGCAACAACGCACATCAGGGCAATGTGCACATCGGGGAACATGATCGGGGCAAATAGACATCAGGCAACAAGCTCACTCAGGCAACATACTGCACTTCAGGGGCACTATGCACTCAGGACATGCTGCACATCGGCAACATGCTGCACATAGGGCAACATAGCACTTCAGGGTCAACATGTGCACATTCAGGGCAACATACACAATCAGGGCAATGCTGCACATAGGCAACATACTGCACATCAGGGGCAACATATGCACATAGGGCAATACTGCATCGGGGCACATGTGCACATCAGGGGCACATACTGCATAGGAACATACTGCACTCAGGGGCAACTATGCACCATCAGGTGGAACTGCTGCAATCAGGGGCAACATGCTGCACATCAGGGGCAACATACTGCACATCAGGGGCAACATACTGCCATCAGGGGCAACATGCTGCACATCAGGGGCAACAAGCTGCACTTCAGGGGCAACATGCTGCACATCAGGGCAACAACTGCACTCAGGGGCAACAAGCTGACATCAGGGGCCACGTACATCAGGGGCAACATACTGCACTTCAGGGGCCACATACTGACTTCAGGGGCAACATGCTGCACATCAGGGCAACTCTGCACATTCAGGGGCCACAAGCTGCACTAGGGGCATCAGGGGCAACATCTGCACATCAGGGGCAACATGCTGCACATCAGGGGCCACATACTGCACTTCAGGGGCAACAAGCTGACATCAGGGGCAAAATGCTGCACATCAGGGGCCACAACTGCACTTCAGGGGCAACAAGTGAACTCAGGGGCACAAGCTGCACATCAGGGGCAACAGCTGACATCAGGGCAACAAGCTGACCATCAGGGGCCACAGCTGCACATCGGGGCCAACAAGCTGCAACATCAGGGGCAACATGCTGCACATCGGGGCCGTAAGCTGCACATCCAGACTTTCTTGAGTTTGTAAATGACTTCCAGGAACATTGTTATTGATCGGCGACTTCAACATTCCATTTCAATAAGCCCACAGTTGGATACACACCCGAGGTGTTGGAAATTTTAGATACTTTCAGACTCCAGCAGTCCGTGAATGAAATGACGAACAAACGGGGGTAACATAGTAGACTGGGTAGTCTACAGAGACAGTGATCATCTTCTTAAATCCTCAACTTTGACAATAACCTAGCATGGATCATTATGCTGTAAAGTGTGAATTAGATATCGTTAGGCCCTGCCGTTCCAAAGACTTACAAGGAAGTTAGGAAAATTTCTGCTATCGATATAGAGGCTTTCAAATCTGATCTGACCACGGCCATACTGAGCGAGCCATCGGCTGTCAGCTGACATCTGCCCTCCGTGCCACGCTTGAAAGCATGCCCCAGTGAGCAGGGCGCTTGATCACTGTTTTGGTTTCACCTGTGTTATGGCACAACACAGTGGGCCCCGGGAGTTGTCGGGGGCCCCAAGCAGGAGGGGGGGGGGGGGGTGGAGGGAGGGCCCGCGCCTCGGGACTGACTGTGAATGGGGTTTTTAAAAATTTCAAAACGGGGCCGGGGGAAATTTTTTTGTTTGTACATTTTTTCATAAAAGCAAAAACTTTGTTCTATTCTTAAAAATTTTTTTGGGCCCCTGAAATTTGGGCCCAAGCAACTATTTAATGTCAAAAACCCCAGTTCTGGGCCAAAGTCAGCAACCCCCCCTTCCCCCCACATTTTCCAAAACTAAAGAGCTCCCCCCAAAAAATTCTTAGGGGTTTGTCTTTGGAAAAATTGCCCCCACTACCCGGGAAAAGCTAGATTCTACTGCCCCTGTACATTCTTTTGAATGCATTTTAAATTGGGACCTCCTTTGGCTTGTTTTACCCCTGTTATTCAAGCTATGTAAAAAACTGTATTGCAATGCCCCCTTTAAATTGTGAACTTGATCCCTTTCCCACTAATTCTCTTTCAGTTCATTGATGATTTCCTACCCATCTTAAAAAATGTTTTTAAAATACCTCTTTGCCCTTTGGGTTTTTTTTTCCCTGAAAATTTCCGGTCCGCATTGGGGTACTTTCCTTTTGATCAAAAAACCCTTTAATTAGAAAAAAAATGTATTAAAGAATTATGGCCCTGTATAAAATTTTGTCATTTCTTTCAAAATTATTGGAGAAGTTCTTTTTTAAAAACAAATTCTAGAAATGTGAAAAAGGAATTTAAACTTTTGAATCCTATAAATTTGGCTTACGACAAGGCCGTGTTGTGAGAAAAGCCCTCTGTATAGTCAGTGCCTCCCTGCGGGCTTGAGGGGAAATTTTTTCCTTATTAGCGATGTCAGCCCTCTCCGCTCATTTGCCTTTTTTCGATCTTTTAATATTTTGTTCTCACGGCTTAAAAACCCCTTTGGATTAAGGCCCACAGGTCTTGACTCGATCGTTCTTATTGACTGGACGACTCGGACGGTGTGTTTTTAAAAGGGCAGTTACCCCAGACAGTTCCTCTTAGGTACGGTGTGCCTCAGGGTTCTTTACGGGGGCCAGTCCTTTTTGGGCGGTATGCTAGTCCTGTGTCTGAGTCATCAGGGGGCCCACGCCTTTGTAGCATGAAAAGCTTTCCTGATGATACTCAGTTTTTCATCAGTCGGCTCCCATTGCTGAAAATTTTTCACTAAATTTCTCGGACGCGGGCTCCCACGGGCACCCCCTTGAAGGACTGGTTTGAAACCCAACAAACTAAAAACTAAACCCAAAAATGACAAGCAAAAATCGTGTTGTGACAAAAAAGCCAAAACCATCCTTCCCCTGCCTTCAACTGTCACTATCAATGATTTGTACTGTCTCTGTCTCCCCTCGGCTGCATTTAGGGGCCCATTTTTGGACCAATCCCTCCCCTTTTTGAAAAAAAAGGTTTCAAATTTTTGCGGGTTGCTTATTTAGAATAAGAAAAAATCGGTCTTTTACGTCATTCTTTCTACAGTTTGCTACAAAACTCTTTTGTCCCTTTTGTCTTATCTAGAATAGATTACTGCAACTCATTTTGGGCCCGGGCCCTTTCAAAATATCGGTAAAAAGTTTTCCCAGCGAACCCAAAAAATCATGCGGCCCCGTTTTCTGTAGGCCAGGAAAAAATTTCACATTTGCTCTACTTCCCCCCCTTCATGGCTATCTGTCTCAAACTGTATCTGTACAATAACCCCTCAATTTCCCCCAAAATTTTCCCAATTTTTTCCCCCCCCCTCTCCCTTGGGGAAAAATGGAACCTTTTTTTCCGGCCCCCGGGATTCCCTTTAAAAATCTATTTTTTAACCCCCATTTTTTCTCGGAACAACCCCAAAAACCGGCCTCGGGGAAATGTGGAAGTTTTTTTAATTTTTTTTGGTTTAGCTTCGGGTTTTTATTTTTGGTTTTTTTAAAAAAAGGTTTTTCTTTTTTTTAATTTTTTTCCGGGAATTTGGGGGGTAATGATTAGTTTTTTAAAATTTTTAAGAGATATTTTTTCCTTTTAGTTTTTAAACCTTAAAAAAACCCATTATTTTCTTTTTTGGCGGCCCTTGGACCCGGGGGGGGGGGGGCTATCCCCCGGGGAAACGTGGGGGGGGGGGGGGGGTTTTTACATCCCCCAAACAGGGGGCCCGGGCTAATGGGGGTTTTTGCCAACAAATATTGAATTGGGGAATTGTTTTTCGGGGGAAGGTTTTTTTGCCCCTATACAGGAAAAAATATTGAAATTTTGGGGAAAGGAATTTTTTCCCCCCGGGGTAAATTAGGGGGAAATTTTTGAATAGGGGAAGGGGTGAATTTAGGGGAAAGTTGCACTTGGGGGAAAAGGGTTTGAATTGGGGACGGCTATTTTTAGAAACTTTATTAACCGGGGCAACATCCGAAAATTTGGGGGCACCCACACAAACTTTTAAAAAACCCAAAACCCCACACCCCAAAAACAACCTAACACTCCAAACCCAAACCTCCCAAAAAAACTAAAAACCCCAAGGGGGCCAAAAATTCCACCCCGGGCCCAAAAAAAAGCCTGCCACAAAAAAACAACAAAACCTAAAAAGGGGGCCAAAAAAATCCAAAAACCCATAACCCAAACAAAACAACTCATCCCCCCAAAAAAAAAAATCCCCAAAAAAAACTCCCCCCAAAACCTCAAAAACCACCCAAAAAACTACATTAAAAACCCCAAAAACATTTAAAAAAAAACCACAAACCCCCTTTAAAAGGCGGCCCCCCAAAAAAACACCAAATCCAAAAAATAAAACCAAAAACCCCAAAAATCCCAAAAAAAAACAAACCCCAAAAAACCTTAAAAAACCCCAAAAAATCCCCCAAAAACAACAAAAAAAACCCATAACAAAACCCACACCCCACCAAGCTGCAAAAAAAACCCACACCCCAAAAACATACCCCCAAAAAACCCTTTAAAACCCCCAACACCCGCAAAAACCCCAAACCCGCCCTAACCCGGGGGCAACCATAACGGGCAACCCGGGGCCCCACTAAGTGCACCCCGGGGGCCCAACAACGGGTCATTCGGGGCCCACAAGGGGGCTGCAAACCCCAGGGGCCCAAAAACAAGCCCCACATGGGGCCCAAAAACTGCCAATCTGGGGCCACAAGCTGCATTTCCCGGGGCCCACAGGTTTGCACATGGGGGGCCACTGGCCCCAAAATAGGGGCCCAAAAAATTTGCACTTCGGGGCCCCCAAGGTAAACTTTCCGGGGAAAGGAAATGGGGAAAGGGGCGCATTCGGGGGGATTTCAAAATTTTAAAAAAATTCACCGGGGGGCAAAAAAAAAATGGGGTATTCCCGAACCCGACCGAAATCCATTGGGGTTTTCACGCGGGAGGGGGGGGGGGCCTGGGGGGGGGGGGGTTTGGGGGGGGGGGGGGCCCCGGGCGGGGGGGGGGGGGGGGGAAACCCTGTGCACCGTCTCGCGCCCCCCCGGAGGGGGACGGGAAAAACATTGGGTGTTTTCCCAGCTTCCTTTGTTTCCGTTTTCCCCTCGAAAAGGGGAGAACAATGGCGTGCGTATTTTGGGAACCGGGGAAAATAAATGCGGACTTTTTCGTGTCGGGGGTTTGGGTGGTGGGCCCCCCGGGCCGGTTTTTCGGCCCCCCCCCCCTTTCCCCCTGCAGGGGCCCCGGGGGTGTTTTTTGCCCAACCCTTTGTGCCCCCCCCCTTTTTTTTCTTTTCCAAATTTCTGCCTAAAAATGTCTTTTGCAAATTCTTTAACCCAAAAAGGTTCCCCACATTTTTCTGAAAGACCCCTTGGGTCTTTTCCCCTTGTTTTTTCCCTTTTCCCCGGTTCTTAAAGCCTGTTCTTTTTCATCTTTTTTTCGTTTTCCCTTTTTTTAAATGTTTCTTTTTTTCCTGGAATTTTCGGGGGTGGGGGGGCCCTAAAATTGGGCTGGGAAATCAAAGGGTGTGAAAAGGGCCGAGAGTGGGTTATGGCTCTGCGTTTTTTTGAGTGTTTCAGCATTGGGGGTCGGTTTTTGAGGGGCCCCATTTCGGGGCCAGATGGACCCCCGGGCGGTTCATTTTTATCATTTTCCTTGGTGGGGCCCAATCCATTGCCCCCTTTCCCCCTAGCAACGGCGGGCCTTCCCCCTAGGGGGGACTTTTAATTTTTCCCCGTCTTTGGGGTTTTAACGTTTCTTTTGGGTTATCAAATAGAAAATTCTAAAAAGACAGAGAGAAAGGGGTTTGCCCTCGGGATGGGGAAAAAGTTTGAGAGGGGGGTTTAAGAAAAAAGGGTTTTTTTTCAAAATAAAAGGGGCCAAGTTTCCCTTTTTGGTGGAAGCCAAAGACTAAAATTAAAATCCATAGCTCGGTTTTCCCCCTTTTGCCCATTTCTAAGTGGTTTGAGGGAAAGGTTTCTTCCACAGGTTTAAAAAATTTGATCAAAAAATTAGATCAGGTAGTTATTTGCCCAATTTGGTGCGACAAAAGGGCCGGGTCTCGATTGTTTTTGAAAAGAGATGGCCCTCAGTTTATGTTTTCACGTGGGTTTTATTTTTCCCTCTTCAATTATTCGAAAGGGGTGATTAGATGTGTGATTTTGGGGGGACTTGCTGAATCGGGTTTTTCGGGCTGAGATGAAAAGTAAGGGGGGTGTTACAGGTACTTTTGAGTCAAAATCTCTAAAAAAAATTAAGGGTAATTAAAAAACAAAACCCCGGTATTTTTTTTGTCTTTTGTATTTTTTCATCTTTTCCCCGGGAGTTTGTCAAAGTGGGTTATTTTTACGTAAAAAAAAGTTTTCCCCTTTTTTTCCATCTCCTTTGAGATGTTTCAATGTAAACGCTTTTGGGAATCAAGGTTTGGGAACCTTTTCGGGGTCAGGGAGATTTCCCGTGACTGGGGTCAGAAGTAGCAATGAGGGGGGCTTGTCCCAAATGCTGTATCCTGCGTCAATTGAAGGGTGATCATCCAGCAAATTCCAAAAGCGGGCCCAGTGGGAAAAAAGGGGAATGCGGGATTCAAAAAAAAAAGATTGAGGGGAAATTTTCCCTTTTCCGGGGGGCTAGGAGGTTAGTGGAGGTCAGGATCCTTCGGTTTGTTTTACTTATGCAAAGAAGGGGGTTTAACGATTCTGGGGAACCCGGGGGATGGGTGTTTAATCTAGGGGGAGTCCCCAAATTCATTTACCTAGAAAAAAATTTGGACAGAAATGTTTCATCATTTTTGGGATCGGTTTTCCGTGCTTGAAACGGGGTCGGTGGGGTTTTGTCTCAAAAAAATTTTAATTGGGGTTACTTCAGGCAGTGAAACAACAGGTTTCGGCCCCTGTGGTGGGGTGGAGGTTTCGGTTGTGCGGATGCTGTGGTTTTTCAGGGAAGGGTCAGGGGTGAGGGCCCGGAGGAAAAAAAGGGTTTTCCCCTCCCCTCGCGGGCCAAATGGCAGCAGTGCGGGACGGGCACGCAGTGAGGAGCGTCCCCTTTTCGGACCCCCCGCCCCTCCTAAGGGAAAATCTCAAAAAGCCAGGTATTTGGCGCAGCGGTTTTCCCGTCCGGGGAAGAGCCTTCCAAGTATGGTAACAAACAAATTAGAAAATTTTTTTAGGAGAAAGGCTTCTATTTTGCCCCGAAGAACCCTTTTTGTTCTTTTGGGGGACAGGCGTAAAAAGGGGGTTTTTGGGAGAAGTTTGGGTGATTCATTTTCTTTTAAAACAAATAACCTGGACATTCTCCGTGGAAAAATAAAAAAAGGGGGTTTAAAAGGGGAAAATTTTTCGAGGTCTTGAGCTTTTTTGTCAGAGTTTGATCTTCGGTAATTTTCTTCAGGAAACCCCTTTTTAAATTTTTCCCAAATAAGAAAACATGAGTTTTTTCCCGGTTTTTTCCTTTTTTTACTCTTGCCCGCATTTTGCGATTTTTCACGGAGAAAGGGGTTTTCTTTTTCATTCATTTAAATTTGGGCTTTTCAACAGAAAATTTCCCTTCAGCGGTATGGAAAGGCCGGGGGGCAGCTCGTATCCGTTAAACCCCAAGGGGTTTTTCGATATGTTGTCCTTGGATTTATCTTCATTCTTTCGGGGATTCCCCCGGGGAAACGTTGGATGGTTTAAAATTTTTCCCGTTCCCCAGCCATTTCCTTTTTTTGGGGTTTACTTTTAAAGGCATCTCCCCGTGGGGGGGGAAATAAAACCGGGACAAAATTTCAAGGGAAAGTTCTTGAAGATTTTATATGGGATCTTGATCTTGTCTTTTGAATTTTAAAGGCCCCCACCGACCTTTTTTTTCCCTTTGGGGTTCTTTGGGGCTCACTTGGTTTTTTTTTCATTTGTGAACCCCCTTTCCCTTTTTTTTGGACTTAAAATGGCAGGTTCATTTTTGGACCCAAGGGGAGTGATTTTCCCTTTGGGGTTTTTTTTTCTTTTTTCGAAGGGGCCCAAAAACAGGAGTCCCCCGGGAAAAATGGAAGCTTCCCCCTTGCCCGATTGGGTAGTCTTTATTTTAATCCAAAATTTTTTTTGTAGAATTTCCAATTTAAACTGTTGCCCGGTTTGTTTTTCCTGTTTTACAGTTCCCTAAATTTAATTTGTAGAAAGTGCCCAAAAGGGAAACAATTCCCCAAGTCCGTTTTTAAAACCCCCAAAAGATGTTAAGAAAACCCCTTTTGGGATGGAAAAAAGGGTGCAAAAAATTTGAAGGGTAAGAGAAAGGTTTCCCAAAGGGTTTTTGTAGGGGTTTTCCCCGGGGGGGGAACAAAGTTAAAAATCCGGCCCTGTAGGGCTAAAAAGGGGCGGTATACTTTTAAAACTTTGAAGAAAGAATCTGGAAAACTTTTTGTTCAAATCTGTCCTTTAAGGTAAAATTTAAGGAAAGTTTGGAAAAATAATCCGTTTAAAATTAAGGGGGAAAATCGGGCCCCGCATCAGTTTTAAAAGTTTTGGGAAATAAATTTGGATCGATTATTTTGATAATAAAAGGGTGGGGGTTTCTAACTTGCTTTGCTTTCTAAATATTCATCCAAAATTCGTCAGCTGTCATTTTGCAAGGAAAAATTTCCCGCGTATCAAAAGTTTAGCAGAGTCTTAAAATCTTGGGTTCCCCTTCCCAGCCGATAGTTTCTTTTGGGTTTAAAATGCCCTTTTCAGGGAAAGGATTTGGGTTTAAAGGGACGCCATTTTGAAAGCCAAAAAAATAAGCCCCTGGACCCCAGAAAGGGCATTTATTTTCAATTTAAATTTAACAAATTTTCCAGTTAGGGTTTAAAAATGTTGTTTTGGGGTTTTCTGTTTTTAAACAGGTTTTTGGGGTTTCGGGTTTTTTTCCACCTTCTTGGAAGAAGCGGGTTGTTTTTCCCTATTTCCCTTAAAAACCCGGGGGAAAAATCAATTTTGGTTCCCAACAACTATCGTTTTATAGCTCTACTGGTTTCTTATGTAAAAACCCATGGAGAGAATGGTATATTCTCGATTGTTATTTGGGGTTAGAAAGTCTGGGGGCCCTTTGATGTTTCCCCCAGTGTGGGTTCCGGAACAAACCCAGTTTTTACTGATCATCTGGTTCGTTATTTCTTTTTTGTAAGGGGAATTTTTATCAAAAATGGTTTGTCAATGGGGGAAAGGTTGGGGTTTTTATTCTTTTTGGGTTTTTTTAAAAAAGTTATGACAAAAACTTTGGGGGCATGGAAAATTTTTCGGGTTTTAAAGGGGACTTGATTTCAAAGGGTTAAATTTTTCCAAAGGGTTTTTTGCTAATTTTTTTTTTCTAACAGGCATTTCAGTGTTAGCTTTATTCGAAAACCCTTTTTTGATTCCTTTTTTTAGCGGTGATGGGTGCCCTAGGGTAGATCCTTTCTCCATTCTGTTCAATCGAAGATTAATAACATTTTCCAGTCAGTAAGTTTTGGAAAATTTATAAGTATTATTTGTTTTTGACTTCCCATCTTGCCAAGGGGAAAAATTTTGGGTGCAGCGAGCGCAATTCCCAAATTTTGTGTTTTTCGTGTTCAGCAGTGGGTTTTTCTGAAAATGGATTTTTTGTTTCGCTTTTTAAGGGCAGAGTGTATTCTTTTCCATAGGAAAAGATTTTAAAGGGCCCTTGAACAGCTATCAGTTCAATGGTCAGGTAATTAAAGTTTCCAAACAAGTGAAATTTTTTGGGGGGTTATTTTTGTAAAAAAGCTTTTTTTTTGCCTCACTTTTAAATACATTTTTAAAAAATCTTGCCAGTTTAGGTTTTTTAATGTTTTGAAGGTTTTTAGTTCCCCATTTATTGGGGTGCAGCAAGGAAATTTGTTGCGATTGTATCGAAACTTTGGTGGAAACCCAAAACAGTTATGGGTGTGTGGTATTTGGTTCTGCACGAAAGTCTTTTCCTCCCAAAACTCTTGCTCCAAAACCATCATCAAGGACTGGGATTGCTCTGGGAGCAATTCGCACATTTTCAAAAAAAAAGTTTGTATGCTGAAAGGGGACCGGGGGCCCCCTCGGGGGCTAAGGAGGTTTCGGCTTTCCCTGAAAAATTTTTCTACCTGAAAAATGGGGGGAACCGAAAAAACCCTGCCAATTAAATTTTCTTGATCCCGCCTTTTAGAAAACCAAAATTTGACCCTTTAATCCCTAAAAAAGAGTTTCCCCCCCACTGGGTTTTCGGGATTTTGCCACAATTTGGGGGCAAAAGGGCCCCTTTTTATTTCCCCTTTTTGTGTTTATGATGGTCCATTACAGATGATTTACCTCCTTGGAAAAATCGGCCCAAAACCGAGATTAATTTATATTTAAATCATTTCGAAAAGGGGGTCCCTCGAGGGGTTGCATATAAAAAAAAATTTTTTTTTTTATCTTTGGGGAAAGTTTAAATTTTTTAAAAATTTTTTTCAAAATTTTTTCTGTGGTTTTTTAAAAAAAGGTGAAAAGGGCTGCGGGTGCCCCTTTTTTTGGGTGATAACGTTTTTTAGGAGCCCACTTTGTTAAAATTGCGGGGGATTGGTCATTTTTTTACAAGCGAACTGAAGGCTTTAAACTGGCCCTCCCGTGCGGTGTCCAGTCAGATCAGAATGTTTTCCCCTTTTTTTATCGGGAATTTATTGTGGCATTGTCGGCTTTGTCGACAAGGCAGTATCACAACCAGTTTTAGCGGATATTCATATCTTCATTTCTAAGCTTGTCTCTTGGGAAAAAGCTTTTAGTTTTTTGTGGGTCCCCCCGTCCCTGGGAAAACTATGGTAAAAATCCGTGGTGGACAAGCAGCCAAACAAGTCTCGGGTGCAAGTCTTTCCCGGGGGGGCCTTTGCAGTTTGTGCCTCACTCTGATCTACGTTTTTAAACCAGTTTGTATTGTCGGTGGAAAAATTTTTTTGGCGGGAATGGGTAATCAAATTTAAATAAATTGTTTAAAATTTGCCAGATTTAAACCAAAACCTTTTCCCATCGGTGGTACGTAAAAATTTAAAAAGGAATTTGATTTGTCCGGTTACTTTTTGGGGACAGCTATTTAACGCACAATTGGTTTTAGAAGGGAAGAAACCCCATGGTGTGTTGCGGGGACAGCTTGTTCAGGTTAACATTTTTTTGACGAATGTGTGTTTGATGTTTTATCCGAGAGAGTTCTTTTTCCCCCGTGATTTTTCGGTTTCTTTTTTGTGGGATTTTTGTGGATTTTATTTTTTCTTTTTTGAAAAAAGGTAAACTTTTATTATAAAAAAAAATTTGGGTTTTTTTTAATGTTTACAGGTGTCGAAGGAGTTTAAAAGATAATTTGGTTTTCTTTTGGCCTCATAAATTTTAAAATGATGTGTTAAAATTTTGTGTGAGTATTTGTATCAAGAGACTAGGTTGATAGCTGAGGTCCTGTTTTGGGTCCTAGTAGTTCCCCTGGACCCATAAAAACTAACTAACTAACTTTTCTAAGCTTGGGGTGGGAGTGGATTTGGGCAGTGTGCACGAAGTACAATTTAAAAAAGGGTTTGGAAAGAACGGGTCGGCACGCGTTTTTGTAAAGTTTGGGGGCTTTCCCCGGGAGGCCGGGTTTCGTTTACTTCAAAAGCATGTCCAGTATGGAAGTCGTGGGTTGGTAGCGGGTGACCGAGCACAGAATGCACAGATTTTAACCCTTTAAATTCTGGCCCCGGGAAACGGGCATTGGGAAGAGTGTACTCTTGCAAAAACCAACGCTTTCCAGGCAAATTTTTGGGCAAAAGACAAAATGGAAAAATTTCGGGGAAAGTTTTGTGAAATGAAATGTTCAATTTTCAAACCGCAGCAAAAAAAAAAAAAAAAAATTCTGGTGCTTTATTTTTTTAAACATGATAGTGAATACATTATGAATTTTTTTGTTGCATGTTTTTGTTTTGACAAGGGTATCACGTCTATTACAGAGAGAATGAACATGAAGAAAGAATGAATATTTTGTAATCACTGTTTTTAGTCCATAAAATACACATTTTTGCTGTTTAAAATTAAAGAATTATGTGCACAGAAGCACAGATTTTACCATAAATTTCAATTTTTTTCCGGGGGAGCATGCCCCGGACCCTAGTTTCAGCTGATTTAATTTTCCAATTTCCATGCCTGCAGGGCACATACTGCACATCAGGGGCAGCATGCTGAACAGGGGCCCAAGTGCACATCAGGACAACAAACTGCACATCGGGGCCACAAGCTGCACATCAGGGACACAAACTCACATCAGGGCCCCAAGCTGCACATCAGGGCCACAAGCTGCACGTCAGGGGCCACAAGCTGCACGTCAGGGGCCACAAGCTGCACATCAGGGGCCACAAGCTGCACATCAGGGGCCACAAGCACATCAGGGCCACAAGCTGCAATGTGGTTACATGGTGCACATAGGGGCAACTACTTCAGCCTCGGGGCCACAAGCTGCACATTGGGGCTACATGGTGCACATCAGGGCAACATATGCACGTCGGGGCCACAGCTGAACATCAGGGACCACAAGCTGCACGTCAGGGCCTAAGCTGCACGTTCAGGGGCAACATACTGCACGTCAGGGGCACAAGCTGCACGTCAGGGGCAACATACTGCACGTCAGGGGCCACAAGCTGAACGTCAGGGGCAACATACTGCACGTCAGGGCCACAAGCTGCACGTCAAGTGCTACATGGCGCACATCAGGGGCAACATGCCCGAACATCAGGGGCAACATGCTGAACATCAGGGACCACAAGCTGCACATCAGGGGCAGCAAGCTGCACATTTGGGGCAACAAGCTGCACATCAGGGGCAGCAAGCTGCACATTTGGGGCAACAAGCTGCACATTAGGGGCAACAAGCTGTGTAATTTCAGTCGAACAGAGGACGAAGAAAAGACTGGAAGCAGGCAGTTTGTTTTACTTGGCAACGTTCCATCACCCTTGCCACACATAAGAACGATTATCCAATATGAACAGTAGGGATTACTTCCTTAGACTGGTAATAGAATCCGTCTGCTATGACGAACCTTGCTATGACGAACCTTATCCTACAACTCCTTTTGAAAAGTAGTTAATTGTCTTTCAAATTACAATCATTGTGATAATTAATAAGAAAAGTATTCGGCTCTTATTTTGTCTATTTCTTTCATGTTCTCTTTCATATTTGTTGTCCTTGGTATAATGGTCACTTTTGAAGTGTTTATAATTTAACGAGAATGTTTCATGTTATTTCAGGGTTCATAGTCTGTTCACCTTCCAAGTGCAGAGATCACTTGCCCTACAAAAAGGCTTTGAAAATAAAATA
>JAFLJL010015265.1:0-23179 GCA_018398815.1 Conus ventricosus | reverse complement strand
ATTACAGGCAAATATCTTTGAAGAATAGAACAATGTTTTTGCTTGATGAACGATGTCAGTTAACATGATTTCTCACAGTTTGATATATTTCCCTTGCACAGTCAGTTTCCCGTGCGCCCATCGCCTCTCAGCCCCCCTCACTCCTGCTTGGCCTCGACAACTCGGACCCATTGTGTTGTGACCTTTTGCACAGTGAGTATCTGATAAGCGCTGCTCAGGAGAACTTATAAGGGCAGTCGGAGGCAGATGTACAGCTGATGCGATGTCAGTATGTTTCACAGTTTGAAAGTCACAGTCGTAGCAGAGATCCTAGACATTCTTGAAGTCTTTAACGGCTACGGATATCAAGTGTCACACTTTCAGATGCCGTGCTAGTATTGCAAATCGTTAGAATTTTGAAGTGCTGCTTGAGTCATACAATGGTCCTGGAAGGTGTCAGTTTACATATGCTGAGTGAGTTTAAATTCAACATGTGCAGTTACTTGGCCTATGATATAAGTGCCAATGTCCCGATATGAAAATGTCAAGTCTTTCAACTGATTGATGCAGCTTCGGCCCCTGATGTCGCTTGTTGCCCCTGATGTGCAGCTTGTTGCCCCATGATGTGCAGCTGTGGCCCCTGATGTTAGCTTCGTTGCCCCTGATGTTGCAGTTGTTGCCCCTGATGTGCAGCTTGTGGCCCCTGATGTTCAGCTTGTTGCCCCTGAAGTGCAGTATGTTGCCCCTGATGTGCAGCATTGTGGCCCCTGATGTCAGTTGTTGCCCCTGAAGTGCAGTTGTGGCCCTGAGTGCAGATGTTGCCCCTGATGTGCAGCATGTTGCCCCTGAAGTGCAGTATGTGGCCCCGAAGTGCAGTATGTTGCCCTGATGTGCAGCTGTTGGCCCCTGAGTCAGCTATGTTGCCCCTGAAGTGCAGTAGTTTGCCCCTGAGCAGTGTGGCCAGCATTGTTGCCCTGAAGTGCAGATGTTGCCCTGATGTGCAGCATGTTGCCCCTGAATGAATGGCTGATGTGAGATGTTGCCCCTGATGTGCGTATGTTGCCCAAGAAGTGGATGTGCAGCATGTTGCCCCTGATGTGCAGCATGTTGCCCCTGATGTGCAGTATGTTGCCCCTGATGTGCAGTATGTTGCCCCTGATGTGCAGTATGTTGCCCCTGATGTGCAGCATGTTGCCCCTGATGTGCAGTATGTTGCCCCTGATGTGCAGTATGTTGCCCCTGATGTGCAGTATGTTGCCCCTGATGTGCAGCATGTTGCCCCTGATGTGCAGTATGTTGCCCCTGATGTGCAGCATGTTGCCCCTGAAGTGCAGTATGTTGCCCCTGATGTGCAGCATGTTGCCCTGATGTGCAGCATGTTGCCCTGATGTGCAGTATGTTGCCCCTGAAGTGCAGTATGTTGCCCCTGAAGTGCAGCTTGTTGCCCCTGATGTGCAGTATGTTGCCCCTGATGTGCAGTATGTTGCCCCTGATGTGCGCATGTTGCCCTGTGATGTGCAGCTTGTTGCCCCTGATGTGCGGCATGTTGCCCCTGATGTGCAGCATGTTGCCCCTGATGTTCAGCTTGTTGCCCCTGAAGTGCAGTATGTTGCCCTTGATGTGCAGCATGTTGCCCCTGAAGTGCAGTATGTTGCCCCTGATGTGCAGCATGTTGCCCAGCACAGCCACAACAGAGGGAAGCCAATGCCCTGAAAGACAAAGCTAAATACTTTAGTCCAGGGAGACCTGTGAAGAGAATATGCTATGAAAACTGTGATTCCCAATTGTGGAATGATTTCCTGTGTAGTGAAATTGTAAAAAATGGTAGTCAAATTGAAAAAAAAATGGTAGTGGAATTGAAAAAAATGGTAGTGAAATTGCAAAAAAATCATAGTGACATTGAAGCAAGCAAGGCATTTACTGCTCTAGCCAAGATTATGGTTAACAAAAAATCTGGGAACTGAAGAGCCAACAATCTCCACCGAAACTGATTAGTTTTCATTCCCTCCTTCCTCTCCTCCCCCACAGTAAACTAAAAGCTGTTTAGAACTAGATTACCTCTCTTTTTTTACTGTTTCTAACATTGACTGAAAAGGTAAAACTTTCTCCGAGTGTATGTGTGATTGTGCTGAGGGGAGGAGTCCACTTACTTGTGTGCACATGTATTCATGTGTGTGTGTGTGTGTGTGTGTGTGTGTGTGTGTGTGTGTGTGTGTGTGTGTGTGTGTGTGTGTGTGTCGTGTGAAAATTTGTTCTTGGTTTTGTTTCAGTTTTTGTATGGTCAAAACTCTGCTACAATTCAAGACAATGCTAAATGGTGGGTCCCAAGAGGGTAGCCACTTTGAAAGTCAACAAAATGAAATGAAGCTTCATAATGCCATGTATTTTTGCTAGATGTGTTAATCACGCCTTAAAATTTAACAGCAACAAAATGTGTGATTTCTTCAAGATGACTGTAGAGGACTCAAAGAACACAATGAATTCTGTGGGGGAAAAAATCCACCAAAAAAGGACCACACTACAGTAAAGTATCTTACCTTGTAATGTTCCAGTGAAGTTTTTTTTCTTTCTATTATAACACAGCCTAGGTATAAACTAAAAAAAATAAAACAAAGACTTTTGTAAAAACATCAACTGTCAACAGTCTCAATCACATGAACTGTTTACCAAACATTTTCATGGTCAAATCTCAAATGTGTTGTGATCACCAACTTCACCAGAAACTGTTCAAACCTCTTTCATACTAGTAATAAAAACAGAATGATGTGGATTTGACCTACTTTGGCTGGTGAACCTAGTTTTGTCTCAACAACCATTGAAAAATCTTTCTCTGAATGTCATCAGGTTTTACGCAGCTTACTTAAGAGGTCAGAAACTGTGGTAATCAGTCAGATATTCATTCATTTGCTAGTATCATGAAAGCGAAAGTTGAGAACTGTCAGTATTAGTGAAAAGCTTTCTGCAGCTTTGGTCGATTACATAACATCTGCCATTCAAGCCATTTGGGCCATTTTGATTAGTTATACAGTCCTTGCATATAGTCACTGCATACATGTGTAACAAATGCAAGACTGTAGGGCTATGCTGGGTGGGAAAAAGAAATAAGTAAATCATGTCATTTCTTGTCATAAACCTGCACGTTCTTAACAGACTGCCTCTTTTTGAAATGGTATGTCCAATACAGATGTTATCTTTTTTAGAACTCCAATTTCAACTTTCACCAACTGTAAGTAATGCACTCTGCAAACTGTGTAAATAACACACAGCACTTTTAACTCTCTGATGGACATTTCAGACTTCAGATTAAGACAATACACAACATTGTCAAGTGAAATGCACAGTTTTGTCCAATCATACTGTGCAGGTTGTACTGCTTGTCAGCAATGAAACATGTGTGCATTTGCATTGAATTTCCAGTTACCATACCATACCATACTGCTACAGACTGGATTAGACTATTTATGAGCCTTTAGTCTGGTCTTTTTCAACAAAACTGGTAATTCCTACACTATAACTTTTTTTTTTTGCGTGGGTGATGATAGCACCGAAATCTGAAAGTTCATCTAATCACATATCTAATCTACGGTCTGCCCAATGACTATCTAGACTGGCCTTAAAGCTGTCGAGAGATGGTGCATTAACCACTTTTTCTGGGAGCGCGTTCCAAGAATTCACCACTCTATAGGCGAAATAGTGCTGGCGCAGCGAACTATCACAAATCCTTTTCCTGAGCTTCAGATTATGTCCATGGGTCTGCTTAACACTATTTTCCATCATGAGAGGACTCTTTGCATTGTATAGCCCATGAGTGAACTTGTAGGCTTCAATCATGTCACCCCTGTCTCTCCTGTACTGCACGCTGGGAATCTTCATTCTGGCAAGTCTCTCTTCATTGGGACAGTCAACCAGACCAGGAACCATCTTTGTTGCTCGCCTGAGAACACCCTCAATGAGGTCCTTATCTTTCTGATAACGTGGTGACCACACACTGTTGGCAAACTCCAAGTGAGGGCGTATCAGTGCAATGAAGAGCTGCGCATAGTCTCAATGTCGAGGTACTGGTATGAGCGCCTGACCAGCCCTAAAATTCTGTTGGCTTTGTTGACTTGCATCTCAATATGCTCGCTAAATTTGAGTTCCTGGTCAACTAATACACCTAGATCTTTCTCTCCCTTTGATGACTCCAGTATCACTCTCTCTTCGCTGTTATGTAGTTTCATGCTATACTCTGCCTTGGGGTTACTACATGCAAGGTGTAAAACCTTGCATTTTGTCAAAAAAGGTTGGTGCAAAACCATGTTGTTTTGCTCATGACCGGTTTTTTTTTTTGTGAGCGTAAGATATACGCCAATTATTGCAGTAGGTAGTGCATGCAAGTGTCCTTTTTTTCCCTTCAACTTTTTTTTTCACAATTCATTTTGCAATGTTGGTGCCAAAATTGTATTTGTTGTTGATATATATTATATATATTAATTATATGTATGTATATCAGCCCTGATGTGGCCCTTTGCGGTCGGCTGGGCTATAAGCAACATTATCTTATCTTATGTATGTATATATATGAGAAAAGTTGAACACCATTTATCTAATAAACATTCAACTGAGAACATGTTTGTGTGTTTTCACTGAAACATTTTCTCCGTCTTCTGTTGTTTACTGTTTATTCCAAGCAAAGTTCAGGTTTTTATATTTGAATGCATGATAACATGAACTTATCTATTCTACAGATAACTTCTTGTTTGCACTCTACATTACATTATTAACCACCTTATTCATAATTTTTTTTTTTTAATATTGCAGAATCCAACATGGACACATACATAATAAATACCAACAATAATACTGATGTGCATTAACTGACAGGGCAGGAATCACACACTTGAGAAGTTAAATGAACACACTGGCAGACACAGTACCTTAGAAGTGTCTGTTGATCACCTGCAGTCTCTCTGCTTTACCGGCAGCAACATGAGCTCGTTCTGAGACAGGATCTGCCTGATCCTCAACAGGATAGTCCACATCAGCATCACCATCACTGTCGTCGTCTTCATCATCACTGTCGGGATCAGGCAACCCAAGCCGTCGGGCACGGTTGTGCAGCATGCAGCAAACCGTGATGACATCACAGGCTTTCACTGGGGAAAGCCGCAGCATCTTCAAACAGTTCCAACGTTTCTTTAAACAGCCAATAGTGCGCTCCACAACGCATCTTGTGGAACTGTGGCTGAAATTGTAGGCCTTTCCGCTTCCGTCTGTGGATTGAGGAGTGGTGTCAACAGCCACGTGAGCGGCATGTAGCCACTGTCTCCGAGCATGTAGCCTATGACAGGCCTGTCTGCCACCGGTCTCTCCATGGCTTCAAAAACTCTGCACTTCCGAAGAATTCTGAGGTCATTGGCCCTTCCAGGCCAGCGTGCTACCACATTGATAATCATCATATCTGCATCGCAAATAACCTGCAAAATCACAAAGAATGAGTTATAAATCACAATGAAATTATCAGAATCCCCACAAGTGTGACTTCATTAATTAACTGTCAACATCTAACTAATGTGTGTACAGTACTCTTTCCATAAAGTTAAAAAAAGAAAGTGATTCATTAAGGCTAATGAGATTGGTGCTTAAGTACATGGCTTCTGTAGCAGAAGGAGAATAGGTGACAGAACATGTGAACATGATGCTGGTCAGTCGCTGTGCAGTGTGCTACCCCCAGCTATGCTGGTACCAATTTAAGAACATGGGTAAAGTGAGGAAATGAGAGTAAAGTACCTTTCCCAACAGGCACAAGACACTAGAGTACTGATAACCTTGTAAAGAAAGGAGGGAAAGTGAAATATTGGGTTTCACATTCCTTCCCACAGTTTGATGTGATTTTGAGACAAAGTACAAAAAGAGCCTGAACACATAGTTGGCTTTGAACCACTGACCTTTATTATTATCATTATTATTATTATTATTATATTGGGTATTTATATAGCGTCTATCCTCGGTCACAGACCAAGCTCTAAGCGCTTTACAATAAACACACTACCTCACTCACTCAACGGGCTGCCTATCCAGGTAGAGCCGGCTGAAGAGCAGCCTACTGGCGCTCATTCAGTCGTTTCCCGTACCATTCAAATATCAGTCACTCATTTTCATTTATCTCATGTATTCCTCCAGTTTCTCACATAGGACAAATTCAATTTTTATACGTGTCCTCCGCCTCCACCGGTACACGATGGCACACGACAACAGTAGCACAGACCTTTCAACCACAACAACTGCTCTACCTACTGAGCTACCTGGCTTCCATTACATAACTTATCTCAAAACAACAATATATGTTCAGCTTTGTATATGTTCATATGATTAAAAATCTTGTAAGAGTTGCAACAGTCTGCCAGTTTTGTTAAAATTATTATAATTACCGAGTATTGTTAAAATCAATGTTACAACAATTATTAATAGGTTTATGCATGTGCTAGAAAAAAAAACAACATTTGTGCTACTTTCCTGATTACACACCAAGAGAGAGAGAGAGAGCACATGAAACAGTATACTTTAAGAGAGGAGATGAAACAGAGAGTTGAAAATGGGGAAACAAACTTACTATCAGAAATTGGAAAATTGTGAAAAGATCACCCAGACCTGGTCAGGGCGAGTCATCTGGAAATTGAGACAAGAAGGAATCCTACAAGAAAAATGTAAATATTGTAAAGAATAAATATATATAATAATAATACAGATGTTTCAAATCAAAATTTTCTAATACAAGTTTAGTACTTTACATAATAATAATATATATATATATATAATCTATAATTGATATTTATATAACATTGATGTATTAAATAAAAAGGTGAATTTCTCGGTTTAATTGATAAGAATCCTGATATTATATCCATTACTGAGGCTATTCCCCAAAATTTGAATGATTTCAACAATTCAGAATTTGCTATACCTGGTTATGATTTATAAGTAATAATTCTAAAAGAGGTGCCTTTTTATATGTTAAGAGATACGTGCTCACGAATGTAAGGAACTAAATGATGTGGATTTTGAAGAAAGTGTCTGGGTTCAATTCAAAAGTAAAGAAAACTTGACAGTTTTATTTGGAAATACAAAAATCCTGCTTCGTCACAAGAAAAGGATGAAAAACTATTTAAACTTCTGAAAATGGAAACAATACAGTCTTATGATGTTGTGTGTATTACGGGTGATTTATTATCCTGATATTGATTGGAAAGGTACATGGTCAAATGAGAGAGATGAACACTTTAAAGAGTGTCTAAGGGATGTATATCTTACTCAAGTGGTACAAAATCTGACAAGGAAAAGATTAAATCAGAAAGAGAATATATTAGACTTAGTTTTGGTTAAAGTGAAAGAGTGATTTCAGATACTGAACATAGTGCCCCAGTTGCAAAAAGTGATCACAAGGTTTTATCATTTTTTCTTTACATAGAGGGGAAAAAAAGAATCCAAAAAGGGCGAATATTAGATATGATTTCAATAAGGGTGACTATGAAAATTTAAGAAAACATTTGGGTATGATAAATTGGTGTGAAAATACCCTCTTGGATGTGGATGAGAGTTGGAAAATGATCAAGAACACTATTCATAAAAGATCTTGGTGTCACTTTCGATTCTGGCCTGGTATTCGATAAGCATATTCAAAACTCTATAAATAAAGCTGATAAAATGATTGGAAAACTAAACGTACTTTTATTCACATAGATAAAGATATTTTTACAAAACTATACAAGGCTTTCATTAGACCACATTTGGAATATGGCAACACAATTTGGTATCCTTGATTAAAGAGGCAGTCTGCTGCTTTGGAAAGAGTACAAAGAAGAGCAACAAAGCTTGTAAAGAATATACCAAACCTTCCTATGAAGGTAGGTTAAAAGCTCTTGGACCGCCTACCCTAAAAACAAGACAAGTGAGGGGTATTTGATCCAAGTCTATAATATATTTTAATTCTGTTGACAATATTCCTATTTCAAATTTTTTTACATCAAGAGTTGATACCAGAAACTGTGTGGATAAAATTTATCATGAATGTACTTGTACTTGTAGTACTTGTACTTGCAGTTTCCGATGTTGAAAGATCTTTCATTGATCGGTTCATCGCTCTATTGATCATGTGACAAACAACTAACTGACTGACGTAATGGTGGGAAGATTGTCAATGTCAGTTGAAATTAGTTGTTTGGCACATAGCACTTGGGGTTATAAAGCCTAGGATGATCTGACCAATGGGCATCAAGTCTGTTTTTGAAGGTATTCAGGGTGGGTGCTGTCACTACAGACTCGGTAAGGCTGTTCCACATCGTCACCACTCTCTCCGAGAAGAAATTGCCTCAGACTTGCCGGCGCACTTGATTTTTGGCGAGTTTCTTGCTGTGACCTCTGGTCTCACGTCCTGTGTACGGTTCAAATTGCGGGCTTGTTGCATTGTAGATCCCTGTGATGTACGTGTCAATCATGTCGCCTCGGAGCCTTCTGAATTCTAGGCTGGGGAGCTTCAGTTCTCGGAGATGTTCAGGGTAGGGCTTCTCTTTCAGTCTTCCGATGAGTTTTGTAGCTCGACGCTGCACGTCTTCCACATCCTTCTGTAGACCTTTCTGCCAGTGGTGTGGGGACCAAACAGAATGTCCATACTCCAGCATCGGTCTAACCAGTGACTTGTAGAGCTGAATGAAGGTACAATCCAAGAGGTGGTCGAAGGATCTTCTGACTACTCCAACTCCAAGTGTTCGATTGGCTTTGGCTGTAGCTTGGGCAATGTGGTTCTTGAACGTCAGTTTCCTATCGATCACTACTCCCACATCCTTCTCTGCTTCTGTCTCGGCTAAGTTGTGCCTGCTTTCCTGGCCGTCTGTTGTCATCTTCATGGTGTACGTGTGCTCATCCGGACTGTGCCCTAATCTCATCACTCAACATTTCTGGGGGTGGAAAGCAAGGTGCCAGTTCTCTGACCAGTCGCAGAAGTTGTCCAGATCTTGTTGTAAGGACTCCCGGGCCTCAACCTCATCACTCCGTGTGAATAGCTTAGTGTCGTCAGCGAAGATGCGGACTTCGTTCTTGGCATGTCGGGGCAGGTCACTGATGTAGGCGACAAACAGCAGGGGGCTGAGGACGCTTCCTTGTGGGATGCCACTTGTTACTGCAGATTCCTCTGACGTCTCGCCGTTCACCGTGACCACTTGCGTTCGATCTGTCATTGTTGTCTATATTGTCACTCTAACCTAAGGAAATTTTCTTTTAGTAACAGAATAACAAATCTTTGGAATAAATTAACCCCTAACATTAAAGTGCACAAAATACTAACCTTTTCAAAAGCTCTATCGATGATAGTATATTATTGAAGACTATTTATTTTGACCATGATAAATAAAGACTTGAGCAAGTTAAAGACCTGACCATACAAAGACCAGATAATATATAGAAGGGACATGTAAAGCCAGTTCTGGCCATAATTGCGAACGCAATTGTCCAGGGCTATGAACCTGAACCTGAATCCAATTGTGCTGCACTTCATAACTCATTCACACACACTCTCTCTGTGTGACTAAAGCACGCTGGTGCACAGACATTTGCACACACAAATACATGAAACATAGCTTCACCTGCACGTTGATGGAGTGGACATTCTTGCAATTCACATAGTCGTTCTCGATGTCCTGGGGAGGGCGTGTTATGGGAATGTGCGTGCCATCAACACAAGCGAATACTTCGGGGAACTTGGCAATGTCAAAGAATTTTTCTTTTTGCCTGTCTGCCGCTGCCTGACTTGGCCATTGTATCCAGACTGGTACAACAGACAACAATGCTCTTGTCACAGAATGAATAGTACGGGATGCAGTTGGCTGGCTGACTTGAAGCACTTCTCCAATTGCGTCTTGAAATGTGCCAGTTGCATAGAATCGGAGGGCTAAGCACACTTGCTGTACTGGCAACAGTGCTCCCTTCGATTCGGGTGTTCAATTTCCTCGTTTATTGCGTCTGTGAGACTCAAAATGTGCTCACGACGAAATCTAAACTTAGTGAACAGTTCTACGTCGTCAAACGAGTCAATGGGATTGTTTCTATCGCGAAACACTCGTTCCCTTCGCAAGGCACGCCGTCGGAAATTCCGCATGTACACGAACACCGCCATATTAATTTTGATCTCTGGTTTGGCAGTTTAACGGCGAAGGTTCCCTCCGTTCAAATAACCGCCGGTCAAGACCACCGGTTAGCCGGAACTGATGGCCATGAAAGTTGCGGTTGTGGGAGTTAGGCCTAGCCTAGGCCCAGGTCTAGCTAACCTCCGGTCAGAGGCGGAAGTCAGCTTTAGCCTCCAGTTAAGTCTGTTCATGAATACGGCCCCTGCTGGGCTGTTCTCACTCGTGCACGGTGTCCGCGGTTGAGTGGTTTACACTGTGCCATGGATTATGTTGACCCCGAGACAGTGACCACGTTGTCCGTACTTCCAGAATTCTGAAAAAGATTTTGAAAGAAAGGCTGTCCAAGCTGAATATTAATAAAGCTGCTGGTCCTGATAATATTCTTCTTCTTCTTCTTCCTAAAACACCGGTTCACTCAAAAACGAGTAGGTTACCAGCGCGCATGTTAAAAAGTAAAATAAAAATACCATAAAACAGTGCGACTCAGACTGTTGGCCCCCAGAGCAAATTTAGCAAAACAAGGGGTCGCACTCGATATTCAAGAAGATAACAAGCAATGGCCAATATCAGGCCAGGTAATAGTTCAAAAAATATCAGGGAATAAAAAATAGAAAATCGCCATATGCAGATCTCGAACTGTCGATCAATTTGTTTTTTGAATAGATTGCATTTGTGGCAATCTTGATGGCACCCGCAGTGATTTCCACACCGTACAAACTGGTTAAAAAGAATGTAAGTGGCTGTCAATATTTGGTATAACATTGACCGCCACTCCTGAGCAACGGTGTATTCAATTCGAGATGTTCCATTGGAATATCAATTACTTTAGGCTCTGGCCATTGAAAAAGGTGTTCATTAATACAAGCTCTTCTCTCTTCTAAGGTTTCCTTCTAATTTCCTCATGTTCTTCCTAGTATTCCCCTTTTCTCTGATGTGGTTCACCCTTTACGAACCTGGCCTGCTCTCTTCTGAATCTTTTTCAAGGTTATCAATGTCCTTTACGATGGTAAAGGTCCACAGACCTGACAAACCACATTTCCGTACTGGTCGTAACCAGTGTTTTGTAAGCATGGTCTTAAACCTTTGGGGCAACATTGATATCCTGTGTAAAAACTAAGATGTTAATTGCTTCTACATACAAAATTGTAATGTTCTATTCCATTTGAGACGACTATCTATAAACACGCCTATATATTTGCAGCATTAGTGTTTCTTTACGAATAGTATATGGATAGAATAAATCAGATCTAATTAGGAAGCGTTTGTTACATAAACCGTCAACACTTGCACTTCTCATGATGGGTGAAATTCCATTTCCCAAGTTCTTTCCACTCTTGAAACGTTTAGATCTCTGAAGAATGCTTGTATCATTCTTGCTTCAGATGTTCGAATACTAAACGTCACTCTGCCAAAAAGCCTTGTATTCTCAGGAGTAGAGATATCTCTTATGTCATTATATATAAATTAAGAAAAACAAGGGGCCCCAGAACAGTTCCCTGTGGTACACCTGACAAGACTGGTGTACAATGGGATGGACTACCCGTCCACAACAACTTCTGCGTTCTCCCAACGAGGAATGATCTAGTCCATTTTAGCAAAGAACCGCCAATGCCAATGTGTTTTAATTTAAGCAGCAGGCCCTCACATGGTCACCTTAATCAAAGGCTTTAGAAAAATCTAATAAAATTGCATCTATTTGCTGTCTGTTGTTAAGACAGTTACTAAATCATTGAGAGTTGTTTAAAAATTAGTCTCCAACTCTTCGCTGCTAAAACCATCTGGGCGTATTAAGAAATATATTTGTCAAATGGTCCATTATGCTACTAATATATTATGTGTTCAAGTAATTTAGCTGATATGTATGTAAGAGATACCGGTCTATATTCTCTGCTTTTGTTTGTTCACCCTTTTTTTTAAATAAGGAATGTTCAAAGCTCGCATCACGCCACTCATCAGGATTACTCCCTGGTCAGTGAAGCTTGGTAAAGTAAATTTTGGTATACCTCACTCAATTCATTGGGCACATAATTATTAAGAGCTTGCAGGAAGCCATCGTGACATAGCTTTGTTTTCATTAATATAGGTCAGTAACTTAAACTCCTGCTTGTACTTTGCTGTGTTGCATTTCAGGAGATTATCATCATCCTTTAGTCCTAACATTAATTTAAAGGTTGGATATGAGAAAACTGAACAAAACTGCATGTTAGTAATTTGCTTCCCTTCAGGGTCCGATTAGTTTATTCTGTTGTTTCGCAGGTCCTGGACTCCCCAATGTGTCCTGTCCTCTTACTCCTTATTAAGACTATAATTTCTTTGTTCTGGGAATGATCACCTTCCGAAATCGATCGAATTAACATAATTGGAGTGAGCAAGTCTACTTTCTCTCTGACACCTTCTCTTAATATGTTTTAATTCACATACTATACCCGTGGCTTCACAATGCAAATAAGCGGCAGCAATTTTGCTATCCCTGCCCCGTATTACAATAAATCCGTACGGACAAACAAAACCCCTGAAAGGGCCTCGTGCCTCGCGCAGCTGCAGAACATCCTCTTTTCTCGCATCCAATTTTGCCCGTTAAGCCGCGTGAACACGGACAGCTAAGTATTTTTGACTTTTCTCGCAATCGTCGATGATGTTGCTGTTCGTTGTGGTCCTTGGCTATGTTTTCACTTAAGGAGAAACGTACGTGAACATTGGTGGAAGCGAGAATTAAAGGGTTTCGTCTTTCGATTTATTTTTTTTTCCCACATCTCGCCGGCAGGCCTTGCTTGTCTCTAGCCCCCCAATTCCTCCTCTCCCTCAGCGTCACGTTCTCCCGAGTGTTCACCTCACCTCACTTCGGTTCTGTTGTCGTGACAGCCAGCTCTTTCTCGCAACCCTCAATTTGTGACGGTTGATCGGCTCAGCTGCGGTCTGTCGATCCAGTCACAGCGAGCTCTTTCACGCACCCTCATTTTGTGGCGGTGATCAGCTCAGCGCGGTTCTGCTGATCTCGCGCCCTTTCGCCCATAACGGTGAGCGACTCAGCCGCGTCTGCGCATCCGTTAGTACACCCTGTTTCGTGTTGTCAGCTTACGGTTCTAAAACTGGGCTCACCGTTCGATTCCCATGGCAGAATCGAAGGTGTAACGGCCCGCTACGGAGGCGCCGGGCAATGAGGTGGAACTATGTGTCCATCCCCCCCTCGCCCGTAGGCGATCCAAGGGAGCAACTCCTGCTCAAGGCTCGAATCTAGTTCGCCCCCGGTTGTTTCCCTTCCCCCGCCTCATTGCTGCCTCTGCGTTGGGAAGACCAACCACCGGGGTGGTCAGCCCTCTTTCCCGAGCACACCCTCAGGGGCCCGGCGCATTCGCCCCACTTTCAGGGTTGGGCCACCAGCCCATTCTCAAGGCCCCCCCTATCATGGGTTCAGGGGCCCTTTGCCCTTGGGCGCCATGGGCCCAATGGCAATATCCCCCCGACCATGGGCTTTTTCCACAGCCCCCTGCTCCGGGTTTCCCCGTGTGGCCGGGATTTAGATCCCAGCCCTCACCAGTGCAGGCATCTGCCTCCCAGGCTCCCTCTGCCCTTCCGGGGTCTGACCCCTCCCCCGGTAATGTCCTGGGAACCAGCCATCCCAGGCCACTCAGGGCTCTCGCCCGCACGCGCTTTCGCCGGGGGGGGCGGCCACCCACATCGGTCTGTGGGTCCGACCGGTTGACTCTGAGTCAGAGGATGAGGACCATCACCCGGTTTCTTATTCTTTCCAAGACTAGTGGCTGTTGTCTGGCTTCCCTGGTTCCGGAGGCAGTGTATCCTTCTCAGGATGGTCAGGGCCCCCTGCCCTTCGGCGGCGGAACTGCGCCTGGGATCTCGCCCATTCGGCGCTAGGCCCTCCTCTCCTCCTAAAGGAGTCAGTATGTGGCCTACTGCATGAGGAGGGCCCAAATACGAGTCAGGGCACGAGGCGCAGGACCCCCATGCCTGTGTCGGTCCCCTGGTTCCCCCTTCCGGAGGCCGTTGGCGTGCGGGAAGTTCCCTTAAACCAGAGAGTCCTACCATTGGCCAAAAGCCGTCTTGGCAAATGACACTAGCCCGAGCCACTCTTCCCCCCTCCAGGAGACCTCCTCCTTCCAGTAGAGGTCAAAATCGCCACACGCTAGCAGTTCCCTCTCAGAGCGCTGCCGTGCGAGGGGGAAGAGTCGGCGAGGAGGGGTTTGGAGGCATATCGTGTATGGATTCCTGTTCTAGGTGGTCTAGTGCTGCCCTAAGGATCCTGAATCTGGTTTCTCTTCGCCATCCGCCAGTCCCGCCCCAACTGCTGTGGTAGCCTGTATCCAGTCAATGGCTGAAGGGCTTAAGTATTCGCTGGGGCTTCTCTAGGCTGCATCGAACTCGTTCTGGCTAGGAGAGATGCGGTCCTTTTGGCATCCTTTCTGTGACCCGTTCCTCCATCTGCCCGCGCTTCCCCTCAGAGCCTTGCCTGTCAAGTCAGGGTCTCTGTCGGGAATCACGGCAGGCCACCATCAAGTCCAGGGCGAGATTAGCTTGACCCTCGCCTTTCAGGTCAGGCCCCCCCCATCCCCCCACCCCGGTTCAAACCAAGGCCGCCAGCCGCCTTTCTGTCACCGGTCCCTCTCAACCCCAAGGGACGACGGTCATTTGACCCCGGGGACCAGCGGCAGGCATCCCCAAGCAGGGGTCGGCCTCCGACTCGGCCGCGGGTCCGAAAGCTCCCACGCATCCGACGCCCCACCCCAATGAGTGCCCCCGACCTGTACGTCACCCAGGGCATCCTGTGGGCAGTCTGTCACAGGCACATCAGTGCCTGAGCGCTTTCCCGCAAGCCCTTGGGCGCTGCGGGTGATCAGGTCCGGGGTTTCGTCCTTCCTTGGGGTGCATGCAGGCTCCTACTCACGCCGTCCCCTTCCCCCTTTCGCGCCCTCCTCGATCTGGCTGCCACTCAGCCTTCGACCAGAAGGGGGTTTTTCCTTTCCTGTTAGCCCAAGGTAGCCACAAGAAGTCTCTTCCATCCTCTTCCGGATTTTATGTGCCGCAGTTTCTGTGTCCCCAAAGCTTCTGGAGGATGGAGACACGGTTCTAGATCTTTCGCCCTTGAACAGGTTTCGTATCGTCCTCGGCGTTTTCGATGGAAACCCCCATGTCAGTCCGCGATGCCATGCATCCCGCGACTGGCGGTAATCCATCGACTTGAAGATCGAACTGCCATCTCATGATCCTCCCAAGGGACAGGAAGTACCTCCGCTTCGCGTGGATAAGGCCGTGTTTTTTCAGTTCAGGCTCTTTCCCTTTGGACTACCCCGGCCCCTGTGTTTCTTGTCTGGTTTTTCAACGAAGTGCTCGGTGAACTTGCTTGCACGTTCGGGAGAAAGGAATTCGTTTGAGGCCTATCTAGACGATTGGCTTCTCCTGCCTCATCCAGCACCCTGTGCTCCCACAAGCCCTACAGGTTTAAGCCTCTGCAGCAGCTGGATTCGTCACGCAACGAGGAGAATCCGCATTCTCACCCCGTCGCAGCATTTCAGTTCTGGCCTGTCCTTCCCACACCACCGACGGGCCTGGTCTCATCCAACGCCGCCAGTGCCTGGTTCGCCTCCAGCTCCTCGTGGCCCACCTACCTTTTCCTTGGATCAGGCGCCAGCCAGAAAGATGGCCTCTCTGCTGGGTCTGATGGAGTCCTGGCCCCCTTAGTGCCCCTCGGACGTCTGCACAAAAAACCCGTTTTCCAACGCCACTTTCGCAATCGTTGGTCTCCTCAGGCACTGCAGTCCGTGGACTTCCGATCCCTCTCGGGCAGTGTTCCAGTCATCGTGTACAATGGCACTCCCAGTCCTGGCTAGCTCAGGGAGTCCCCCATCTCTCCCCCCTCCTCCACAGGAGGACCTGTTCCGTACGCGTCCCAGTCCTGGTGGGTTCCCACGTCCAGCTCCTCTGACGCCTCCGGGCAATGGTACCCGGAGATGGGGTCTGCCATATCAATATCGCCTGGAGCTAGAACCGTGGTTCCAAGCTCTCAAGAGTTTCTTTCCCTTCCTAAAGGAAAACACATCCCTCAACCCCGACAACACACGGGCGTGTTATATCAACAAGCAGGGGGGGGCGCGGTCTCACTCCCTGTCCCTGAGGTCGGAACAGCTTCTTCTTTGGTGGCGCGACACAATCAATCAACCGATCTCGCCCAAGCATGTTCCTGGAAGATCAACATTCTCGCGGACTCCTCAGCTGTCGCAACAATGGTTCTTACCCTCAGAAGACTCTCGTCCACTCGATCCTAGTACCTCTTTGACTGTATGGTAACAAACCACAGGTGGACCTGTTCGCCACCCGGTTCAACCACCGTCTCCAGCTAGTATGTCCTCCCAGTTCCGGATCCCGCACGTGGCTGTGACGCCCTGTCCATCCCTTGTCCCCTGACGGGCTATGGCCTTTCCCCCGTTTCCCCATTCTGGGAAAAAGTTCTCCGCAAGGCAAGGGAAGATGCAGCCACGCTTATTCTGTGGCTCCACGCTGGCCGACCCAAGCGTGGTTTCCGAACTGTGTACACCTGTCGCAACGTGCCCCCATACCGCTCGCCTTAAAGCAAGGTCCCTGCTCCAGCCGCTTCAGGCATCCCACGGGCAATCCAAACGTGCTGCAGTTCATCAACGCCTGGCTACTGTGCGGGACGCGCTGTCTGCAACGAGGCGCCTCCCCAGCGGTAACGCCTGTGGAACATGCCCACAGGTCCGAGCACCCCAATGTCTATAGTGTCCACGTGGAATGGCTGGCTATCTTGGTGCACCAGCCACGCTGTTATCACCTCATTCTCCTTCTCATGCCAATTGGCGAACTACCTAGCCTTTCTGGTCATCGGAGAGAAAATCTTTCAGCCTCCTCTGTAAGGTTCACAGGGCTGCTATTTCCACCACTATCACGCCAGTTAGGGGGCCCCATCGTTCGGGGACGACCCTCTATCTGCGGGATCTGGTCATAGGAGCGGCCCTACATGAGCCCGATCCCCCGCCGTGTTCCGGCGTGGCGATCTTTCTTAGTCCTCTCCCTCCCTCAGCTTCCCCTTATACGAGCCCCCCGGGAGTGTTTCCTGAAATTCCTTTCCTTCAAAACAGCCTTTCTCGTGTCCCTGGCCTCAGGGAGGCGCTGCAGTGAGTCCACGCCCCTTAGTGGCCTCCTGGGACGTCGCTTCCGAACCGGATGCTCGATATCTCTCTTCGCCTCCACCCAAGTTTTTAGCGAAAAACCATTGCCAGGTTCTTCTTCTTCCCCGACCATCTCCATTCTTCCTCTCACTTCTATTCTGCCCCGGACGACGAAGACTGCACTCTCTGTCCGGTTTGCGCTTTGCGGAGTATAGGAAACGCAACGAAATCTTCTCGTTTCCAAGAAGGCGCCACCTGTTTCTCTCTTACCACGAAGTTATAAAGGAGGACATCAGCGCTCTTCAATCTCTCGATGGCTGAGAGAAGTCATTAAAGCTGCGTACGCTGCGACCTGAGGGGAATTTGGCTTGTTTTTCACCTAGACCTCATGAGATTATGCATGGGCGCAATCCGCTGGCAGTAGCTCATAATGCCAGCAGATCAGGGTGTGCTAGAGGCCGCATATTGGCGGTCCCCCTGGCACCTTCATCCAATTCTACCTGCGCGACGTTCTCGTCTGCGTGATGAGGGGTCTAGGGCATCGCATCAGCTGTGGTGGCGCAACATTCCATCTCCGCCACACGACCCGGCCCCTTCTTGCTCCTCCAGGCGGTAACCAGGTGAGCCCTCCTTCCAGGTAGTGCGACTCTGCATTAGTGAGCCACGGTATAGTATGTGTAATTAAAAGGAAATTTTCATTCTAAAATTACGTTTAATCTAACATACTTACCGTGGCTCACGCAGAGACCCTCCCTACCTCCCCGCCTTCCTGGTTCCATCAGGAGTTCCCAGTCAGGTTTTAATATACCTCGAAAAGAGGACTGTTCTGAGCATGCGCGAGGCACGAGGCCCTTTCAGGGGTTTTGTTGTCCGTACGGACTTTATTGTATACGGGGCAGGGATAGCAAATTGCTGCCGCTTATTGCATTAGTGAGCCACGGTAAGTATGTTAGATTAAACGTAATTTTAGAATGAAAATTTCCTTTATACCTAACCAGTAATCTTTCTGAATTAGGATGTAGTTTCAATTTCTTAAAGAAACGATGTTTCCTTCTCAACAAACGTTTAGTTTTAGTAGTAATCCATGGCTGGTGGTTCTTGCTTGAAGTTATTTTAGTAGGTATGTTGTCATCCATAATAAATTCCAAGTTAGTTTTTATACACTTCCAAAGATCACTGACATTATCTTTAACACGATGGGACCTCAAAAAAAGACGACTGAAATTATTAGTATCCCTGCGCAATTTTGGTAAATCTGCTTGGTTCCAGAGTCTGATGGTACGTTTAGGGGGTTTTCTTCGAAAGGGTTGAAAGTTACTCTCTAAGAGAACTATGTCATGATCACCCAGGCCTGCAATTAATTCCTGATTGCCTAAAGCGCCTGGACAATTGGTAAAAAATAAATCCAGGAATGCCTTACCACGAGTTGGTGATTCAACTGACTGTACTAATCCAAGGTCTTTGGTGGCATCAAAAAACTGAGTATTAATATTTTTACTGTATTGATTACCAAGTATGGCATCTTCACCCCAATCAATATCTGGTAAATTAAAGTCTCCACCAATCCATAATATTGCCTTCCTATTGGCCAAAACAATATTAGAAATGCCTCTGCAAATAGACAAACATACATTTTCATCTGAGTCTGGAGGTCTGTAAACTGATCCAACAATGACAGGTCTCTTATTCTTGAAATTAATCCTACAAAATAAACTTTCACTATTTTTGCCTTGATATAAAAACTCACTGGCTAAGTTCTTCCTAATGGCAATCAAGACTCCCCCACCTCTTTTTCCAAGTCTGTCCTTTCTATAAATATCAAAATCCTCCATTAGAAGTTCACTGCTGGTTTGTTCCAGTTTCTAGCCAAGTTTCTGTTCCAATTACAACATCAATGTTTTTTTCAGTGACTAAATTACTGAGTTCTTCCTTTTTCTTAATAAGAGATTGAAAATTTACGACTATGCATTTAAGTTTATCTTTTTCTCTTAATGATTTAGGGTTCAGTTGCACTTTATGATTTGGGATTTTATCAGTTTTAGAATCAGGGGTGGATGCAAACTTAGGACAAAATTTCAAGTTTTCTTTTGGGGATCGGTCCTGGTGAGATAGGGTCAAAACGGTTGCTTTCTGAGCTGCAGTTTTTAATAGAATCTTCAAAAAGTCTTGAACTAAAGTTTGGAAGCCCGCAGGTAAAACAAGTCCATGATATATCACTATTGCACAATGCTTCATAAACTGCTGAATTCATTAACATACATTTAGTGTGATACCATGAATTGCAGACGTCACAGGCAACTGCTTTATGTTTCCATGTGACTCTCAAATTGCAAACTCCGCATGGATATTTTACTTTGGTGGACGGACCAGGATTGAGTTCAATGTCTCCTGATAGGATAAGGCTTAAAAACCATAATTTAACTCCTCTATGTCTAACTCTTTTAATCAAACAATTCCTTATCACTGTACTATTTCTGATATTAATTGAAATCAGGGGTTCAAATCTGGGCCTAGTAATAGATGTAAGAACAGTATTCGGCACAGGTGCACACAGGAGACTAACATGGTTCAGGTTGCACAAAGTTTTAAAACCTGCAAAAATGGAACTAAAGGCGTCTACATCAACATCTAAAATTTCAAAATTAAACTGAGTGCTAGGAATATTGTTGTTCCTGTCACATGTGGAAAGAACAAGATAAAATAGAAAACTTTTAACGAAGCCGAGGAACAACACGCCGGTAGCCATCTTGAAAAGCCAAATAAGAAAGACTCACCTTTAAGGGGGTTTAAAACACAATTTCGTTAAGATAAAATAAAATTTAGCATTAAACTACCAATAGTGCTGATCATTAAAATTCACAGTTACTCGTATGAGTAAAAGATGTAAAAATGTAAAGACGTAAAAGATGTAAAGACTAAGAAAAATTGAGTGATGTTTTGGCTTTTCGTTTAAAAGTGCTATTTGATGAGACACTACAGTGTGGTATGTTGCCTACAGAATGGAAGGTAGCTGAGGTAAAACCAATATTTAAAAAAGGCGATAAAAAATGTCCAGGTAACTACACAGTTAGTTTGACTTCAGTAGTATTCAAAGTTTTTGAGAGTAGACTTAGAGATTTGCTAAATTCTCATCTAATATACAGGGTCGAGCTTTAATTAAGGACCACTTATACACAGTCTCACAAAACATAGAAAGAAAAACCGACAAACGACAGAAACTTTATAAATGTTTAATTTCATTATCAGTGAACAACATTTTGTCACTTTCATCGAAAAAATCATTCTTCTGATTAGACAGGGGAGCCTGAATGAGACTACCCCCCAAATGACATTCACAAAAAGAGTGTTTCTTTACAGTCTGATCAAAAACCGAGTGTGCCCCCCTCGTGTTGCCACACAATCCACACAGCGCTGCCTCATGGTGTTGACTGTTCTTGTAATGAGTGCCTGAGGGAGGTTTGCCCACTCCTGCTGCAGGTAGTGCAGCAGCTCCTGTCGATTTGCCGGAACAGGGTGATTTTTTTAAACTCTCCTCCCAAGCTCGCCCCAGATGTTCTCAATAGGGTTCATGTCCGGGCTGTTTGCCGGCCATGGCATCCTGGTGATGCCAGCTTGCACCACAAAAGTGTTCACGACTCGACAACGATGTGGGGTGGCATTATCGTCCATGAACACAGCCTGACCCCCAATCTGCTGGAGTGCTGGGACTACCAAAGGCCGTAAAATCTCTTGCAGGTAGCGTTGGCTGTTCAGGTTGCCATCCACATGGTACAGGGGAGTCTTGTGGTGACTGCTGATGCCCCCCCCCCCTCCCTTATACATGACGGAGCCACACCAAAAGCGACGACCTCCTGGATGACGTCATCTGCCAGCTGCTCCCTGGGACGCCGCCACACCCGAATGCGTCCATCTCGTGGCTTCAACTGGAACTTGGACTCATCGGTGAAAAGCGCCATCCGCCACTGAGCCCGAGTCCATGTTCGATGAGCTGTGCACCAGGCCAGGCGATGTGCCCGGTGGGCTGCAGTCAGTTTTGGTTTCTGGACTGGGCGCCTTGCTCGAAGGTGGCAGCATTGAGGCGCCGCCGTATGGTCATCTCACACACTGCTGTGTTAGTGGCAGCTTGGAGCGACGCCTGATGGTGTTGGAGGTGGTGGTCCTGGTCCGAAGAGCATGTCTGCGGATGAACCTGTCATCTCTTGCAGTGGTCTTCTTTGGCTGGCCTGGATGGGGTCTCTTTTTGACAGTTCCAGTGGTTTGAAAACGTTCTCTCAGCCGAATGATGACGGAGTGGGACACTTGTAGTCTTCTGGCCACTTCTCGAACGCCAACTCGATCCTGCAGCCATGCAATCGCACCGGGTCCGGTCAAAATCAGACAGCTTGCATCTTGGAGGCATTTTTGTGTTATGAGAATTATGCACATTGGGCTGCTTTTAGGGGCATTCCAGTCAGTAAAATGCTCTGCAATGCATTGGTTTTTGCACGTGCATTTGGAATTTCAGTGCAAAACCGTTTGAAGCAGTGTTCACTCTTGCTTAAAAAAACAAGCAATTTTGACAACAATCTGCAACTTTCAACCCCCCCCTGCATGCCGCACGTGACAATAAGACAGCTTTCGCAAGCTTTGCGGAATACTCTGTTAACCCCTTAAACCTTTCCCAGTCGAATTCTTCGAAAAAATGCATTGCTTGTATTTTTGGCCAATTTAAAAAGAAAGGGCCTTTTTTCGGGGGTGGTCCTTAATTAAAGTTCGACCCTGTATAATGGTTTGCTCTCAGACTGTCAGTATGGTTTTACCATTGGAAGATCCTGTGCTTCATAGCTGCTTTCCACTTGAAATGATTGGATGGTAAACCTAGATGACAACATACCAGTTGATGCAGTTTATTTAGACTTGCAGAAAGCTTTTGATACTGTACCACATAAAAGACTAATAACTAAACTTGAAGGCTATGGAATAGGTGGAGACATACTCTCATGGATTACTGATTTTATAAGTAATAGACAACAACATGTTCAAGTTGGGAATCAGGTTTCTGATCTTGGGAAAGTTACTAGTGGGGTCCCCCAAGGTAGTGTCCTGGGACCCACCCTGTTTATTTACTACATAAATGATATGCCTGATGTTATAAGTAGTCTCATCAAAATCTTTGCTGATGATACAAAATTTTACACCCACATAGAGTCAGTTGATAATTCCATTGAATTACAGAAGAGTATTGATGAACTTGTTTGCATGGACAAATGCCTGGCAGATTAAATTTAACAATACAAAGTGTGAAGTCCTTCATGCAGGTAAAAATAATCCTAGGTATGATTATTATTAAATGGAAGGTGTATTGCTTGAAGAGACTAATGCTGAAAAAGATCTAGGAGTGATAACAGACCCTGATTTTCATTTGATAAACATGCAAATGAAACCATTAAAAGAGCAAATAGACTAGCAGGGATGGTAGTAGGCAATATTCAGTGCAAAGATAGTGAAGTAATGGTCCCATTATTTAAAACATTTGTCAGACTGGTTATTGAACATGGCAATGTTGTATGGACAACAAATTTGAAAAAACAGTAATTAATCCATCGAAGATATTCAGAGATTAACAAAAAAGATTAGTGATCTGCAGAAGTATTCATATGAACAAAGGCTTCAGTTTTTAGGATGACCAAGTTTGGAATACAGGTGCTTACATGGCGACATAACTGAAACTTACCAACTTACACATGGATTTTATGACATTAAAACCACTGGCACACTATTTCAGTTGAATACGAATCACAACTAGAGGCACTGTCAAATTAATCAAAATGACTAAAACTTCAAAGCAGCATTTTTCACGACAGACACCTGTTCTAAATTAAACAAATAAATGTGACTAAAATTCAACGCAACTTTGCAACTGAC
>JAFLJL010015263.1:28383-37269 GCA_018398815.1 Conus ventricosus | reverse complement strand
GGATGGTGCGGAGTGGGGGTGCAGGGGCGGGAAGGATGGTGCGGGTGGGGGGGGGAAAGGGGGGGCAGAAGGATGGTGCGGAGGGCGGGGGTGCAGGGGCGGCAGAAGGGTGGTGCGGAGTTGGGGGGGGGGGGGGGGGGGGGCGGCGAAGGTTTGGGGCGGAGTGGGGGGAGGGGCAGGGGGGCAGAAGGGTTTGGGGGGAGTGGGGGGGGGGGGTGCAGGGGCGGCAGAAAGGATGGTGCGGGTGGGGGGGGGAAAGGGGCAGGGGCGGGGAAAAAGGATGGTGCGGAGGGGGGGGGGGGGGTGCAGGGGGGGGGGGCGGGGGAATGGTTTGGGACGGAGTGGGGGGGGGTCCGGGGCGGCAGAAAAGGGGTGGTGCGGATTGGGGGGGGGGGGGGGCAGGGGCGGCCCGAAGGAATCTGCAGAAATGGGGGGGGGGGTGCAGGGGCGGCAGAAAGGATGGTGCAGAGTGGGGGGGGGGGGGTGCAGGGGCCCGGCAGATGGAAGGTTTTCGAAATGGGGGAGAGGGGGGGGGGGGCTTGAAAAATTTCCTTCTAGCCCCTAAATTTGCAAATAATTCCCATCAGTTTTCAAAAAAAAAACAATCAAACAAAATTAACTATGAACCCCGACTAAAAAATAAAGCGAATTTAATTTTAAAAAAAAAAAAAAATTAAAAAATCGAAGTGTTTTAATCCCCTTGCCCCCCACGTTTCACTTACCTTTCCATCCCCCTCCCCCCCCCCCCCCCCTTCATCCCTTTCCTCAGTCGTTTTACTTCCCCTTTTACAACCCCCTTTCCCCCTCCCCCCCTCTCTACACCGCCCTTCCCCTTTCCCCTTTCCAACCCCTTATTTTTTGCTTTAAAAATTTTCCCGGATTTGTTAAAAAAACTGTGTGTGTGTGTGTTGGTTTTTTTTGTGTGGTGTGTGGTTTTTGTGTGTGTGTGTTTTGTGGCCCTGGTTTCGTGGTGGTGCGTGCGTGCGTTTCGTGCGGCCTTTTGGGGTGCGTGGTGTGTGGGTGGGTTTTTGTGCGTGGGTGTGGTGTGGGGGTGTGTGTGTGTTGGTTGTGGGTGTGTGTGTGTGGCGGGGCGTGGTGTGGGTGGTTTTGGAAAATTTTAAGGGGGGGGTCGGGCAAGGGCCCTTTTTTAAAAACCCGTTTCCACATGGCCAGAAGGAAATGTCTAAATGGGAGGGTGAGGTCTTGAGCTGTTTGGGCTGGGTTTGGCCCTTTTGGTTTAAAACTTCCCCTCACGTTTGAGCTTCACGGTTCGATTCCCAAATCTAGGAAGCCAATGAACAACTCAGCGGGGCCCCCGGCTTCCCCTTTTAATTTTTTGACGAGGGGTGGTTTGGGATTTTATTTACGCCAAAACCCACCGCAAGGGGCCCCTTTTTTATGGTGTTAAACTCGCGAAGGCAAAAGAAAACACATTTGCCCAAAAAAAGTAAAACAAAGATAAAAGCACAGGAAAAAAAAAAACAACATCTTGGGTGTTGGGCGTGGAAAATGAAAAGATTGACATGGGAAGGTGATGGCTTCAGGGGGCCCCGGGTGAGGGGAGAGAGAGCAGGGCTTTCCCTTTGTTTGAATCCCCGGTTTTTTTAAAAGGGAAAGTTTTTTTTTTTATAAAATAATTTGTTTATAAAAAGGTTTAGGGGGCTACAAATATTTTAATATATTTTATATATAAAATTTTATTTATATATATTTTTATTTTTTATATATACAGTAAAGGACCAAAACAATGGACAAGCCCCAATTTTTTCCCAAACGGGCAGCCCATGGCAGTGTTGTAAGGGTTTCCTAAAATAATTTTCCAATGAAACAAAACAAAACAACAGCGACAACGGGCCCAAAAACAACAAAAGCAACAACGACAAACCCAAAAAAACGCCCGCCCGCAGCAACAAAAAAAAAACAAAAAAAAACAACTACCCGGGAACAACTACAAATTATAATTGAAGAAAAATTGGGATGTGTCAAAATTTCCAAAGAGCGGGAAAAAAAAAAAGTTTGTAGGGAAAATTTCCCAGAACAAAGGGCCGGGAATAGCCCCCATAGGGCAGAAAACCAGAAAATTGGGCAGTGAAGAACGACAAGAACCCTTTGCATGGGAAAAATTAATTTAAAAACATGAAGATAAGTAAATTTTATAAATAAATAAAATGAAATGAATTTAATGAATGAATGAAAGAATGAATGAATGAAGAATGAATATAAAAAAATTTTTTAAACAAATGAAATTAAAAACCCAAAAGAATAAACAAAAAAATCAGGGAAAGGGCAGTCAAGGAGAGTAGTTGAAAAGGAAAAAACGTTTCCCCCCACAAAACTTTGCGAAGGAAAAGGGGATGGGGGCAACAACAAAAAAAATTTAAAAAAAAAAAAATTTAAAAAAATTAAAAAAGTTAAACCTTTTGGGCCCCACAGACCAAGGCTGCGTGCATGAAAAAATGTGTGAAAAAAAAAAGAAAAACCCCCACCCCACCAACAACAAAAAAAAAACTTTTGTGTATGGGTTTTGTTTCCTTCCCCCAAAAACTTTAAAAATGCCCGTTTGACCTTCTTTCCCGAACCCTTGGGGATTTTATATATCTAAACTATCTTTCTTTTATCTTTCTATCTACTTTTGTCCCGTTGTCTGTCTGTCTGTCTGTCTGTCTGTCTGTCATTATCTATTATCTATCTATCCCATTAAAAATCTATCTTTTTCGGGCTATTAATTATCTATTATTTTTTATCTGTCTGGGCTGTTTTGTTGTTGTTTATCTATCTATCTATCCCTTTTCATCTTTCTATTATCTATAAAAATCTATTTTTTTATCTAACCTTTTATTTATTACCCCAGCTGGGGTATCTGTTTGTCCCGTCTTCTATTTATCTGTCTGTCAGTCTGTCTGTCTGTTCGTTTTTCTGTTGTTCCCTCTGTTTTCTATGTTGTTTTGTCTTCTTGTTGGGCTTTGTATTTGTGTACTGTCGTCTGAATATCTATCCATCTATGTGGGCTGTGTCGCTTTGTCTGTCTTCTGTTGTTGTTTTACGTATTTGTGTATCTGTCTGGGCTGTTGTTGTCTGGCCCGTCTGTTGTATGACTATTATCTATGTGTTGTCTCTTGGTCTAACGGTTTTGGCGGGCTCTCTATCTATCCATGTATTATTTCTGTGTCAGGATGTTTTTGGGGTGTGTGTGTGTGTGTGTTTTGGGGGTTTGGGGGTGTGTGTGTGTTTTTTTTTGTGTGGTGTTGTTGGGGTGTGTGTGTTTTGTGTGTTTGTGCCTGCTTTTCTGTGGCTTGTATGATCGGCTGGATTTTTAATGACTGAAAGTTTAATTCTAAGATTAGAATCTCTGTCCTGTTCTGTTCTCCTTCTCTTTCTCTGTCTCTGTCTCTCTCTCCTTTCTCTCTCTTCAGCTCAGTCTCTCTCCCTTCCTTCTCTGTCTCTCTCTGTTTCGTCTCCCCTATCTCTCTGTTCGCTCTCTCTCTCCCCCTCTCTGTGAATGTGTCTGGGTTCGTGTGTGCGCGCGCCCTGTGTGTGTGGCGTTTCGTGGGGTGCGTGTTGCCTGCGTGGTGTGTGTGTGGTGTGTGCGGTGGCGGGCGTATGTGTACATGCGGTGTGTTTTATGTTTTGCGTGTTTTGTGTGCGTGCGTGTGGCGCCCCGCTTAGAATGGGATAGGGAGGAGAGAGTGGAATAGGAACTGTGGTGGGAGGTAAGGAGGGGGGGGGGGGAGGGGGAGAAAGGGGAGGGAAAGGGGTAAGGTGGGAGAGGGGAAAGGGGGGGATGAGGGGGAGGGAGGGCAGGGCAGACCCCGAAAGGGGGGGGAAAGAAATCCCCAAACACGTTGGGTTTTTTGTTTCTTTTGTGGAAGATCCTTTCAATTTGAAAGGTCTTGGCAGCCCCTCTCTTTTTCTCTCTTCTCCTCTCCCCTCGATTGCTGAAACCCCCACTCCCCCCACCCCCCCCCCACCCACCCTCCCTTTTATGTGTCTTTTAAAAAGGTGGTTTGGGTTTTTTTTTTGGTTAAGGGTTGGGAAAAGGGGGGGGGGGGGGGGGGGGTGGGAGTTGAAAAAAGGGGGGGGGGTAGGGGTGGGGGAAAAGGGGGGGTGGGGGGGGGGGGGATGGGAGTGGGGGGGGGCGGGTTTGGGTCATTGACCAGGGAGTCAGTCGTCCTTTCCTGCAAAAAAGGTGTAGACAGAAATTGCTCCCTGCCCCGCCTGGCCCGAAACCCTTTGGGAAAAGCCACTGCCGCCCCGCCCCCGCTTTTATTTTTTTTTTCTTCTCTCTTCCCCTCTTCTCCCCTCTCTCTCTTCCCCCTTTCCTTTTTTTTTTTCCCCCTTTTTTGTCTTTTTTCTTTCGTTTTTTCTTTTTCCCCCCCCCCCCACTTCCTTTAAAAAAACAAAAAAAAAATTTTTTTTTCTTTCTTTCTTCGCCTTTTTTTTGTTTTTTCTTCTTTTTTTCCTTCTTTTTCTTTTTTTTCTTTTTTTTCCTTTGTTTTCTCTTTCTTTCCTTTCTTGTTATTTTTGTTTTTCTTGCTTTTCATTTTTCTATTTGTTCCCCTTTTTTTCTCTCGCCTCTCTTTCTCTCCCCTTTTCTCTCTCTCCTTTTCTCTTCTTCTCTCTCTCTCTCTCTCTCTCTCTTCTCTGTCCGTCCTTCTTTTTTCTTCCCTTTTTTCTTTTTTTTCGTTTTTCTTTTTCGTTTTTTTCGTTTTTTGTTGTTTTTTTCCCTTTTTTGGGCTTTTCAAAGTTTGGGTTTCCTTTTTTGGGTTTTTCTGTTGTCTGTCTGTCTGTCGTCTGTCATTCTTTTTTCTTGTCCTTTTTTTTGTTTTTTCTTGTTCTTCCTTTCTGTCTGTCGTCCCGGTTTTGTCATTTTTTATTTTCTCCCAGATCTCTCCCCCCCCCCCCCCCCCCCCCCTTTCCCTTTTTTTCTTTTTTTTTTTATTTTACCAATCAAAGGGGTGTCGAACTCCCGTTCGTGGTTTTGTGTTGGTCCCTTGTTGGTCTAGCCTCATGTGATTACTCCAAAAGTCTCTACTGAAGCTTGATGGGAAAACATCTACAGTGGCGTATGGTTTGGGGGGAATTTCAGCGAAAATTTTGTAAGATTCGTTTTTACTCGGATTTGATCAAGAGGGGGGGGGGGGAGGGAGGGAGGGGGGGGGGGGGGGGGGTGTCCCGAATTAGGTCAAACCTTGGGGGGAAAAGGAAAATTTCTTTTTCTCTCTTCTCTTCTCTCTCTCTCTTCTCTCTACTCTCTCTTTCTTCTCCTCTCTTCTCTTCTCCCTGTGCAGAAAACCCAAATTGAGGGGAAAGTGTGGGTTTGGGGAGGGGAAGTGACGGTGTGTGGTGGGTGGGGAAAGGTTTGTGGCAGGGGGGATGTAAAAAGGGGGGGAGGGGGGGGGGGGGGGGGGGGGTGGAAGTTGGTGTTGGAGGGGCGGAGATGACGTAGGCAGGAGGGGTGGAGATTTTGTTGTAGAGTTTTTTTAGTCAGGACAAGGAAGCGTGGTGATGGTGGGTGGGTTATGGGAAGGTGGTGGTGGTTGGGTGATGGTGGTGGTGATGTGTGTGTGTGTGTGTGTGTGTGTGTGTGTGTGTGTGTGTGTGTGTGTGTGTGTGTGTGTTGTGTGGTGTGTGTGTGTTGTTTTATTTAAAGTCTTTTCATCGTGTCGACGATTCTAGACTCTATCATCAAAACAGCAAAACTTTGTTACATTTTTAATATCATCAAAAAATTTGAAAAAGGGTAAAAAAGAAGAGAAGAAGAAGAAGAAGAAGAAGAAGAAGAGAGAGAGAGAGAGAGAGAGAGAGGAGAGAGAGAGAGAGAGAGAGAGAGAGAGAGAGAGAGAGAGAAATGTGCAATAGAACTACATAACAAATAACTAGCTAATCTATATACATATTGGAAGGTTGAAATATTTAAACTGATCCCAAATAACTTAACATTTGAAACAGGCAAAATACATTCTACGACTTCCGGACGTAGGAACGTTTTCATTGAAGCACATTTTACCAGTATATGCTCAATTGTCACTTCTGCAGAGCAGACACACTTAATGTCTTTACAGTACTTTGTCGTAAAAGCATTTAACAAAAGTCTGCACGACAAGGTAACAATTGATCTACGTGCACATGGAGTATACAATAATGAAAAATACTTTGTCCCCGAAGAGAGAAAAAACGTCGTATCGTTTCATTTTCTATTATGCGACACACTTCTACTGAAGATAAACTGCAAGACAGTTCAATAACATTCAAAGTGTTTCTCGCCCCATCTTTTTTTTTTTTTTTTTTTTTTGCGAGATGGTCAACATATTCATGGTAATAAATTCCACAATGGGATGGTATCCAACAAAAGTTAACATTGGATCCTTTCAATTGTTTGCATTGAATTAAATATTTTTCATTTCAAAGATAACATTATTCTTGTAATTAAATGATAAAGCAAGAGATTGCAAGACTGGTTCAGAATCTACACAAAAAAGAACATTTAACAGACTTAGTGGTAGATTAATCAAATATATGACAAAGCCATAAGAATAGCTATTAGGTCTGCTGTAAAAATCGAAATGTCTGTGCCAAGATGATATGATTTTTCAACTTTTAAAGATGGAATAACAAAGCCAGAGCCCGCATGATGATCTTCAAGCACAGAACCGTCAGTATAAACTTAAAGATGATCAGAATAAATCTCAGATACATATGTTTTAACTTTGTACTTATTATATTATGTTATAATGAATACTTATATAGCGCCTATTCTCGGCTACTGACCAAGCTCTATGCGCTTTACAAGCCACACTCGTTTACACAACGGGCTGCCTACCTGGGTAGTGCCGACTGAAGAGCTGCCAGCTGGCGCTTCATTCAGTCGTTTCCCGTGTCATCCAGTCCATATTATTCAATATTGTTCACTCAATTTCCTTACTTCCTTCATTCTTTCCATTTCTTACGCAGGGTGCGTGCTATGCGTAACGTGTCATCCATACCAACGGCCACACTGGCCTTCTCTTCGAAATATTTGGATTGTCATCTTTTGGTATATCCGTGTAATCAATGTCAAAACTACTTTTGGTTAATTCCCAAGGAGGAATAGCCGTGACATTCATCATGGGGGCAACACTTTCAAATAATTCAGAGACATAAATGATAATAATAATGAATACTATATAGCGCCTATTCTCGGCTAGAGACCAAGCTCTAAGCGCTTTACAATCCACACTCGTTTACACAACGGGCTGCCTACCTGGGTAGTGCCGATTGAAGAGCTGCCAGCTGGCACTTCATTCAGTCGTTTTCCCGTGCCATCCAGTCAATATCGCTCAATATCGTTCACTTAATTTCCTTACTTCCACCATTCTTTTAATTTCTCACGCAGGGTGCATGCTATGTGTAACGTGTCATCCATACCAACGGCCAAACTGGCCTTCTCTTCCGAAAGTTGGTGATGGGATTTATGTGTGTGCAAGATGTTATGCGTGCGTTCAAAACACGGAACCTCGGTTTATAGTCTCATTCGAAGGACTGTATGGGGAATGGAGTCAGAACCAATATTAACTCCGAGGGAAAAAATCCCCCTGTTCCGAAATATTTGGATTGTCATCTTTTGGTATATCCGTGTAATCAAAGTCAAAACTACTTTTCGTTAATTCCCAAGGAGGAATAGCCGTGACATTCATCATGGGGGCAACACTTTTGGGGGTGATATTGGAGTCTTCAAAAAATTTAGAGACATAAATAATAATAATAATGAATACTATATTTAGCGCCTATTCTCGGCTAGAGACCATGCTCTAAGCGCTTTACAATCCACACTCGTTTTACACAACGGGTTGCCAACCTGGGTAGTGCCGATTGAAGAGCTGCCAGATGGCGCTTCATTCAGTCGTTTCCCGTGCCATCCAGTCAATATCGCTCAATATCGTTCACTTAATTTCCTTACTTTCACCATTCTTTCAATTTTCTCACGCAGGGTGCATGCTATGCGTAACGTGTCATCCATACCAACGGCCAAACTGGCCTACTCTTCCGAAAGTTGGTGATGGGATTTTACACGTGCGTGGAAGATGTTATGCATGCGTTCACATACGGAACCTCGGTTTATAGTCTCATTCGAAGGACTGTATGGGAAATGGAGTCAGAAGTAATATTAACTCCGGGGGTGTTGCTCAAATTTCATGACCAACACTGCAGGTGCCTGTATCTCTCGGGCCTGGTTGACGCCGGGATATATTATGAAAGGAAGCGTAGAGTACAGCCCTGTCATGTAGTCTCAGACTGAAACGGAAATCCGTAGCATCATCTTAATCATCCTCATTCTCATCGATCAGCATTAAAAAAAAAATGTCTCAAATTCTGTGGCCCTTCATGCCCTGCTCTCATGGTGACCTCAATTTCGATGTCCTCTCCACGTCTGTGACCTTGGTTTGGTTCCGTCGAGGTCACCGGTATCGGCGAGTCCATGGGGGCTGTCGTTGGACGGACGTGGTGGCGCCCTCCGGAGGGAGAGCTCACTCACGCCGGCTCCGCGACTAAGCAATTATTGTCGTCAGTAGGGGCTTATTAGGTGGTGTCCTGCGTATGTTAGATCAGAACAGGCGCCACTGAACACCACCGAAGTGACTCGGCAGCAGTGCAGTGTCTCCTCCGGTGGGTTGCCTCTTGACGACTTGACATTGACTGCTTCCTGTGGATTGCCGGTGCCGGGGCTGCGGCGGGGGCCGACCGGGCTGTGGCTGTGGACGGGGTGTCGGAATGAGCGGCGTGGGTGCACTGCCTCTGAGGTGGCGCAGAGAGTGGGACAGCAAAAAAAAAAAAAAAAAAAAAAAAAAAAATTAACTCCGGGGAAAATTCCCCCTGTACCGAAATATTTGGATTGTCAACTTTTCGTAT
>JAFLJL010015263.1:3383-5883 GCA_018398815.1 Conus ventricosus | reverse complement strand
TCTTGGTTTTCCATTAGAAAAGGCTCTATGTTTCACCATGTCTTGGTTTTCCATTAGAAAAGGCTCTATGTTCCACCATGTCTTGGTTTTCCATTAGAAAAGGCTCTATGTTCCACCATGTCTTGGTTTTCCATTAGAAAAGGCTCTATGTTCCACCATGTCTTGGTTTTCCATTAGAAAAGGCTCTATGTTCCACCATGTCTTGGTTTTCCATTAGAAAAGGCTCTATGTTCCACCATGTCTTGGTTTTCCATTAGAAAAGGCTCTATGTTCCACCATGTCTTGGTTTTCCATTAGAAAAGGCTCTATGTTCCACCATGTCTTGGTTTTCCATTAGAAAAGGCTCTATGTTCCACCATGTCTTGGTTTTCCATTAGAAAAGGCTCTATGTTCCACCATGTCTAAGTTTTTTTCATTAAATGAGGCTCTGTGTTTCACCATGTCTAGGGTTTTTTGTTGTTGTTTTTTTATTTAAAGAGGCGCTATGTTCCACCGTCTCTAGGTTTTCCGTTAAAAAAAAAGGCTGTATGTTTCAATTCATCTATTTTTCTAAGGGAGGTTCTATGTTCCACCGTGTCCATGTTTTCTAGTAAAGGAGGCTCTCTGCACCCCCATGTCGATGTTTGGTACCATAGTAAGCACAATGTTCCCCTGTATGTATGGCTTCTATTAAAGGGGGCTCTACGTTCCACTATGTCTAGGTTTTCCATTAAAGAAGGCTCTATCTTTCACCATGTCCATGGTTTCTATTGAGGGAGGCTATAATGTTCCACTTTGTCCATGTTTTCTATTGAAGGAGATTCCTTGGTCCACCACGTATATGTTTTCTATTGAGGGAGGCTCCATACTCCACTTAGTAAATGTTTTCTGTACAAGAAGACTCGATGTTTTGACGTGTAAAGGTTTTCTATTAACGGAGGAACTGTTGGAGGCTGTTCTGTATTAAGGGACACTCTGTGTTACGCCTTCTATGTGTTTTCTTTTAAAATAGGTTGTTATCTTCCACCGTGCCTATACTTTCCTTTAAAGGAAATTCTATGTTTTCAAAGCAGGCTGTCTACCGTGCTTTTGTTTTCCATCAAGGAGCCTGTACGTTCTACCGTGCCTTTGTTTTCTATCAAGGGAGGCTGTGTGTTCCACCGTGCCTTTGTTTTCCATCAAGTGAGGCTGTATGTTCTATTGTGTCTTTGTTTTCCATCAAGGGAGGCTGTATGTTCTACCGTGTCTTTGTTTTCTATATCAAGGGAGGCTGTATGTTCTACCGTGTCTTTGTTTTCTATATTAATGGAGGTTGTATGTTCTACCGTGTCTTTGTTTTCTATATTATGGGAGGCTGTATGTTCTACCGTGTCTTTGTTTTCTATATTAAGGGAGGCTGTACGTTCTACCGTGTCTTTGTTTTCTATATTAACGGAGGCTGTATGTTCTACCGTGTCTTTGTTTTCTATGTTAAGGGAGGCTGTATGTTCTACTGTGTCTTTGGTTTCCATCAAGGGAGGTTGTATGTTCTACCGTGTCTTTGTTTTCTATGTTAAGGGAGGTTGTATGTTCTGTCGTGCCTTTGTTTTCTATATTAATGGAGGCTGTATGTTCTACCGTGTCTTTGTTTTCTATATTAATGGAGGTTGTATGTTCTACCGTGTCTTTGTTTTCTATATTAACGGAGGCTGTATGTTCTACCGTGTCTTTGTTTTCTATATTAACGGAGGCTGTATGTTCTACCGTGTCTTTGTTTTCTATATTAAGGGAGGCTGTATGTTCTACCGTGTCTTTGTTTTCTATCAAGGGAAGCTCTATGTTCTACCGTGGCTTTGTTTTCTATATTAACGGAGGCTGTATGTTCTACCGTGTCTTTGTTTTCTATCAAGGGAGGCTGTACGTTCTACCGTGTCTTTGTTTTCTATCAAGGGAGGCTGTATGTTCTACTGTGTCTTTGTTTTCTATATTAATGGAGGTTGTATGTTCTACTGTGCCTTTGTTTTCCATCAAGGGAAGCTGTATGTTCTACCGTGGCTTTGTTTTCTATATTAACAGAGGGTGTATGTTCTACCGTGTCTTTGTTTTCTATCAAGGGAAGCTGTATGTTCTACCGTGGCTTTGTTTTCTATATTAACGGAGGCTGTATGTTCTACCGTGTCTTTGTTTTCTATCAAGGGAAGCTGTATGTTCTACCCTGTCTTTGTTTCCTATATTAAGGGAGGTTGTATGTTCTACCGTGTCTTTGTTTCCTATATCAGGGAGTCTGTATGTTCTACTGAGTCTTTGATTTCTATATTAAGGGCGGCTGTAAGTTCTGCTGTGTCTATGTTTTCTATCAAGAGAGGCCTTACGTTCAGACTTGTTTATAGATAGATAGATAGATAGATAGATAGGTAGATAGATAGATATGTAAGCAGTTGGACACAATGTCAAACAGACAAAACGTCTGACGTCCTGGCAAGCAGACAGATAGACAGACCGGCAGCTATGCAGACAAACTGACAGCGTTGTCTCTCTCGCA